>PISX010003262.1:0-32171 GCA_004024625.1 Mellivora capensis
GCAACTGTTTAACAACTAACGCTCTCAGGGAAAATAAAACCCCGATTTGTAGTGTATGTCATGAATGCGGATTTCCTCGGTGTAAATATCCCATAATGGTAGATGTCCGGCCTTCCACACAACGTCCCTGATGGTGCAGTTAGGAAGAGACGTGCACCATCGGCTCTCACAAACTAGCGTGAGCCAGTTCCAACACATCCCTGCCTTTACTCTGGTCCCATGTAGCCCTAAAATGGAAGCGTAACGATCTTGGGTCTCTACTGAATGCATGGGTGTTGGAAGAGATCTTCCACTCCGAACGGTGAGAAATTGAACATCTGCCCATCCCATGTGAGCTCTGAGAATTGCTCATCATATCTTTCCAGTCACTGCTCCGTCTCTCAGAATTTTATTTGCATAGGCTCCATGGAGTTTTATCCTACACATGTACAGCTTCGTGTTCAGCAAGGTTTCAAGAGGAAACCTTAAGAGGATTTCTGAATCCTTCTCTTTTTATCTCCCTTCTCTCCAGTGCTCTGTTTTGCATATCCACATCACCTTCACCCACCAGAACTCTGTCTCCTCAGCTTGGGGAGAGTTTGGGCATCTTCTTGGGTTTCCCACCTCTGCACCACATTCTAGAAAGTGTCTCCAGGCAGGAAACTGTGTTAATAATTGTAGAACTCACCTTGCCCAGACAGGAAATGGTGTTAAAAATTGTAGGGCTCCCCTTGCTTGCTTCCTTTCCCTCAGGGATTACAGTTCTATGCCGCCTTCGGTGTCATGTCCACAGCAGTTGTTCCTTACATTTTGTCCAATTTTCGGGGTTCTCTACAGGGGAAGTGCAAGTCTCTGTTGCTGCCAGGAGAGGGAGTCCTCCTCCTGTTCCCACTTAAGTAGGGCAGGTTCCTTTCTTACAGGGAGATCCCCTGTTTCGAATTTTGGATTTCATGTTTTCCTTTTACAGAAAAGGAGCGTCCCTGAGCCCTGCTTTGATGGAAACCATCAGCCTGCCACTCCTGCTTTACCAACTGGATTGCCCACCCACCCTGGAATGCGTCTCACGAAGCCAGCATCCGGGAAGAGGCACCGCTCCTCTGGGTTGTCCTAAAAGAGCGCAACCACCTCAGCAGCAGACCAAATTGCTATCCTCAGGTACCCCCGGTTGTTATCTGACATTGTCCATAAGGGTGTCAGGAGGAGGGCTTTACCTCAGGAGATTCCGAAACCAGCACGAGAACTAATTCCGAGTAACCGAACTCCCCTCCGCAAATGAGAGGGAAGGACAATTTGTTACAATTAGTTAGGCATAAAAGAATAATTACTTAACATTTGACTTTCTTTATATTAACGTCAACATTTTCCTTGTAAGAAAAGTGGAAAAATCATTAGGCAAGCCTGTCTCAGAGGCTTGTGTCTGTTCTGGAACAATCTCAATTTCCCTTATTTATTCATTTGTTTGTATTTATTTATTTCTTTATTTTTGAGAGCACAAGAGCATGAGCAGGGGGAGGGGCAGAGAGGGAGGGGGAGAGAGAGAAACTTCAGCAGGGTAAGCTCAGTGCCGAGCCTAACAGGGGGCTTGATTTTAGGACCCTGAGAGCAAGACCTGAGCTGAGCTCGAGAGTCGGACGCTTAACTGACTGAGTCAGCCAGATGCTCCCCACGTTCCCTTTTTTAGCAGCACTGTCTAGCTTGGCTGACCCTCTTCTGAGCGTCCCAGGCTGTCCTTGCTGCATGCAAGCCTGAGCTGGACACCTCTCTGTCAGCGCCTAGCTCTCTTTTAGCCTCTGTCTCAAACTGCTCGCTTCTACTTTGCATGTCAGGTCAGGGTCATTCACAACCAAAACAGCGATGATAGTTTTTTCTTCCAACAGGCTCTGCCAAATGCCCCCCAGTGGTTACGTGTCATCACGCAACAGCCTGTTTTCTTACTGGTATGGTGCATTACTGTGCTGTGGCTGTTGTGACAAATCATCCCCAAACTTGGTGGCTTAGCGCAACAGGAATTTAGTGCCTCACAGCTCTGGAGACCAGATGTCCGAACTCAGCTTCACGGGACCGAATCAAGGTGTTGAGAAGGCTGCACTCCCTCCAGAGGCTCTAGGGAAGACTCTGTTCCCTGTCTCCTTCAACTTTTAGTGGATGCTGGCATTCCCTGCCTTGCTCTGATTTTTGAAGCCATCCACTTTCAGTCTCCCTTGGCTCCTTCTTCCCTTTCTTTCTCCTCTGTGTGTATCCACTCTTCCTCTGCCTCTCTCCTATAAGGACAATTGAGATGGCATGTGGGCCCCACCTAGATAATCCAGGATAATCTCCTCGTCTCAAGATCCTTGAAAACGTTTCAAAGGCTCTTTTCCCAAATAAGGTAATACTTGCAGGGATTAAGACGTAAAGGGGGAGGGACATCTCCAGCCTACCTCCTGGTGAGTTCATGTCTGTGTATATTCCTTTGTTACTGCTGAATTCTGTGAGCCTAGGCTTCTGGCTGTGACACTTTGGGGACAACATCTAAAGAAAGAACATCCTAGAAAAAAATAAACTGAGGAGCAATATGGTTGCCATGGGCCCCTGTGTAATATTATTAAATTAAATACCCTTTCTGTCTGCAGTAATTAAAGATTTTCCTTTCATCCACTTTGGATTCACTCTAGTCAAGGTTACCCTTGTCCAGTGACATACTCAGAGAGTGGCCAGGGGGCACTACCATCTCCATTTGTTACATGATCTTCATATATTCTAGAACAGCACAGTCTCTTAGCCTCAAGAGAACCCAGTCCCACAAGGCAATGCTCACAGCTACCTTTAGTCACCTGAGAGTTAAGTGGGGAGGAAAAGATAGAAAATGCAAAAAGAAACATTCTGGGTCACGGACTGAAAGAGAGGAAAGCATAATAAAGAAGGGAAAATAAAGGGAAAAAAACAGCCTCATTTCGAGGGAAAGAGTCAACCAACGAAAGAGCAAGCATTTAATGAACAACCAAAATACACAGAAGTTACAAGCCCTGTTGAGGGAAAGAAAACAAGTATGACATCATCCATGCCAGCAGAGGGTCTCCCCCCTCGGAAAACCAAGATGAACTTGCGAGCCCTAAAGAGACAGTGACGAGAAGGGGCAGGATACATGAAATCAGCACAGATCAGACTGATAGACTTCGGCGACAGATGGGTGTGGGAGCAGAGAGAGGAGAAAGCATTGTTGATGACTGATGACTTTGTCAATGATCAATGACCATGATGTTCGCAGCCTGGTCCCAGGGCAGTAGGAGAGGAACAGCTGGCTTGGGGATGGGGACCGGAAATTGCTGGGTTTGAAGAGGTACAGCAGACAGCAGGTGTCACTCTACTCCAGGCTGAACAACACAAAGCACTCCCTGAGCTACCAAAGGACCATAGAAAACTGTGACCTTTTATAGCCACGTCCTGGCCAGGGATCCTGTCTTGACTTTGTCTCCCGCAGGGCTGGTACAGATCCCAGCAAGCATTAGAGACTCACACTGTGTACAGACATCCGCGCTGCTGGTGGCTCCCGGGAGCTCTACACTCTGAAATTCCACCACTGAGGATTTTGATCTCGGGGAAGCTAAGCCTTAAAGCAGGGGTCACAGGCCCATATGCCTTGGAGTAGCAAGGATGGTATCTGGTGGAGAAGTGAGGTCCGTGCCTTCCCTAAAGACATCCAAATTCAGAAACTAACAAGCGATCACTGTGCTGGCCGAACTGAATACATCTTGGGCAACCACCTAGCAACCTATGACTTAGGCCGTTCTCTCAAGGGATATGTTGACAGATACCTGACAGCAAAGTCTTGGATGCTCAGGAGACAAGGATGGGGGGAGGTGGAGTAGATATTAGAATATGTAGACAAAGTAATGCTTCTGTATACACAATTTGTCTCTTTTCTTCATTCAAAGGCCTCCAAATGCCCAAGAATTGGAGACACGGTGCCAGATGTTCAGGAAGGCCACGGTCCTGTTCTGCCCACATGGAACCAGTGAACATGGGAACATATTAACTGATTCAGGGCCCCGCCATACCTCAGACATTCATGAAGGTCCCCACCTTCCTGTTTTTGCCATATCACTTAGACTGACTTAACCCTTTTCTTTAAATAGATCTTAAATTAATTCATTTTCTTTATTTAGACTCTTCCTTTAGACTTTTCCTAAGAAAGGCTGAATGCAGTTTGGTGTTTCAGGGTCCTGACTTTGAATAAATAAGCCCCGAGTTCCAATCTAGACTGTGACCTTGCTCTGATCACCTCCGCTGTGTGAGTCTCTGTGTTTTCATCTCTGCCATACAGAGAGCCACACGTGCCTCCCAGCAAAGCCTTGAGAATTCGTGACAATGACATCGAAATCACCGGAGAAGTGGTGCTGTGTGAGCGCTGCCCTCTCTGCTTGGCTTGTCCCCGACCCAGCTCAGCTGCTGGGAGGTCTAGAGCTGGGACCTGGGGCCCGGGCCAGGAGGCACGCTCGCAGGGACTGACCCACTGCTGCCCAGACTGGCCAGCCTCTCCTGCCAACAAGCCCTGGGGCTGCCCCGAGTCTCGTCTCTCCTCTCTCACCTGCCTTCAAGGGGCATGGGATGGCTGCGCAAGCATCACGGTATAATTTGAGGGCAGCCTGATGCACAGGCATTGAGGAAAGTGTCATGAAATGCACGGAGGGTCTACCCCGCTCACCTCCTACATATTCAACCCTTCCCTGAGTGACCACGGCCTCACAGAGATACACAAAACTATTTTCTCCGCTTGGTGACATTCAACTCAGCTGCATTTCTGAACACACTAGAGAAGGACCAAGAAATCAAGCTGCTTGGACAGAGGAGTCCAGAATGTTTGGGCTGCAAGGGGCCACCCTGGAAATCATGGAGTCCCACCACTTCTCTTGGCAAATGGGCAAAACTGAGGCCCAGGACTTGCTAGAGAGGCCAGTGCCTTCCCGCCTTCACAGCCACAGTGGGAGTGGCCGCATTGGGACTGAGTGCCACTTCTCCCAATGGGACTTCTCACGACCACAGCCAATTTCTTTCCCTTAGATGTGTCCCTTGGCCTGCATGTGGCCAGAGAGCCTTGAGTACAGAATTCCAGGAGAGGTTTCATGTGGGAAGAAGCTGAAGTTAGGTTTTAAAGGTTAAATGTTGGAGGATGTGTGTTGGTTGTGATGAACGGCGTGAGCTTGGAGACAGACCTGAAATGGAAGCTACCTCGCTACTCACTAGTCATGCGCTCTTGTCCTTGGGCAGGTCAGGCGGTCTCCCTCCCATCCCTCCCCTGCCCCCCAGGGGTAACACCACCCACAGCGCAGGATGGTTGTGAGGACGACATGAGATTTTTGCGCCAGGCCATAGTTGGTGCTCCAACCATCCTGAACCCCAGGGGGACACACGTTTACACTGCATGGTCTGCCTGGAGTTATGCAAAAGCAGCCTGTCGCTGGACATGTGATTCTAGGTCAAAAGGAAGTGAAGCTCACACACTGAAAATCTCTTGTGAAGGAATGGAAACGTGAACGGTTTGGAAGCCACACTTAGCACTGAGATGACAGCTCTGAAGGGCTTTCTTTTTGCAAGAAGAATGGGAGGTGGGGCGCCTGGGGGGCTCAGTCGGTTAAGTGTCTGCCTTTGGCTCAGGTCATGATCCTGGGGTCCTTGGGATCGAGTCCCTCATCGGACTTCCTGCTCAGCAGGGGGTCTGTTTCTTCCTCTCCCACTCCCCCTGTTTGTGCTGCTTGTGCTCTCTCTGTCAAATAAATAAATCTTCAAAGAAGAAGAAGGAGGAGGAGGAGAAGGAGAATAAGAATGGGAGGAAAGCAGGGTGCTCTCAATGGGATGAAGAATGACCAGGAATGATGGATGGAGGAGGGAGTAAGGGAGCCTCAAGGTTGATTGAAACAAGCTTGTATTGGGTTTTCTTCTTTTCTTTTCTTTTTGAGAGAGAGAGAGAAAGAAAAAAAATTGAGCAGGGTTGGGGCAGAGGGAGAAGGAGAAAGAGAATTTCAAGCAGACTCTACACTCAGCACAGAGCCCAATGTGGGGCTCGATTCCACGACCCTGATATCATGACCTGAGTTGAAGTCAGTAGTCAAATGCTTAACTGACTCCACCCAGGCACCCCAAATTGGGTTTTCAAGTGGAAGAAAGCAATTTTTTAGAGGAAGTAGAAGAAAATCACAGAAGTTGGAACTCCGCGGTGATGCTGCTCTGTCCCAGCCGCATTACTGCTATCTTGGGTGTCTCTCCTTGGATGGGAGGGTTGGCTCTCAGAGCACAGAGCTGGGTTTCCTCCTGCCTGGAGTGAGGCGTCCCTTGGGTTTTCCCGCGGGACTCTGTTATCAGGCCAGGGATGCCTGTGACTGCCTCGCTCTGCTCACTGCCTAGCTTCGGGCTCTGCTGTAGGTTCCCTGCACAAAGCCCTCCCGGACCCACCTACACCCTCCCCCCAGCCCCATCTGAGGGCAGCTGCAGCCTCCAGATGTACCCGGGCCGCCCTGCCAATAGTGGCGGGGGTGGGGGGGGGGCGCTGGCCGCTGCCTCCAGGGCCCCATGTCCAAGGACACCACAGGAATTGCTCAAGTGTTAGAAAGTTACCTGTTTAAACCTTAGTCCCTGGAACAAAGCAAACCCCCCCAAAAGGGAAAACTTGCTTATCGAAATCACTATCACCAGATGGAAGGAGCAGAGATTCAAAAATAATCATTTTTCAGGTAAGGAAATTGAGGCAGAGAGTTTCTACGAAATTCACATGGTGAATCAGAAACGGGAACGATAATCTCCCGACATTTAATACACAATGATCATGTGCTCAGTCAGTCAACATTTAAAATGCTCCTGTTTGTGGGTGTGGCAAGCAATGGGTCAGGCGTTTTTGTATGTATCTCTAATCTCCACAACAACCTAGTGATATTAGAAAAGTAAGGTTTAGAAGAGAAAAGCTTGCCCAGGGTCACCCACCGGATAGGTGGCAGAATTAGTATGAACCCAGGTCTGTGCTTCTGCAACCCCTACAAAGCTCAGGCTAGAATCACCTCTCCTGTTCCCAAGTAAACCTTCACCTTTGGATCTGTGTCTGGGTTTCCTCTCGATACTGAGTCGGAGACCTTTATTAAGCCACCTGGGATCTTTACATTCTTTGTGATTTTTAGCATTGGAATTGAGGGGTAAGTTCATTCCTGTAAGGGTAAAGAAAGGAATGTTGCTGAGCACATAGAAAATGGAGAATGGTATCTAGATGACTCTCATGTCAGATGGAAGAGACCATAGAGGGGAAATGACTTGCCCTAGGTCACTAGTAAGTATGAAAAGGCCACATTTCATAGCCCGTCTGTCTGACCCCAAAGCCCAGACTCCCTATGCCCCAGGCTGCCTGACAAGGCTAGAATTAAATGCTCTTCGTGCACCCCAGAGAAGGGAAGGGAGCATCCGGAAGATTATAGGAATGGACTGACCATTTTCAGTGGCTATCCTACCACGAGAAATATCTACAACGAGCTCAGAGCCACAGGCGGCCATTTAACCTGGTGCCCAGGATGAGGAGAAGTCCCATCTGGACTAGTTTCATGCCAAGCTGGATAAGATACCTCCTGGGGATGTGGGCATATAGAAAAGTTGCCAATGATATTCCTAGATACTAATTTGGATTCTCTCTTTCTCTCTCTTTGATGCAGGATAATTTGAATTGTCTCTTATAGGGAGATATTTTTGCTTTTCTATAAGATGATGAATTTATATTAAATAAGTGAGTCTTTGGAGGTCAAGGGGAGACAGAGAGAAAGCCAGCCAGCCATGGGCAAGAGTGAAATGGATACACTTTGACTTTTCTGGTCCTCCCTGGGACCTGCTCCTCTTCCCACTTTGTTTCTACAGAGTGACCTGCCCCCTTCCACATTCACCTTCTGTGATTAGCTCAGGGTTAGGCACCTGATCCATGGTGGATGAGATCCCTTCCTTGGGCATTTGGAGTTGGTCCTGAGAAGGAGAAAGTCTTACCCTCTCTTCAAATACCTGTGGGCTGGACACCTTCTGTCTATCATATGGACCCTAGTGACACCGAAGCCTTGGGTTCTGTGAGATACCCCCAGACCCTTATAATCAGTCTCCTTCCCCACCCCATCCTTCACTTTGTTACTTACAGCTGAGGATTCCTATCAACATCCCCACCCTTCTGCACCCTCATATCCAGAGAGTCACCCAGGCGCCCAAAGCAGAACTATTACAGTGACATCAGCCGTCTGTGAGAGGCAGGAAAGGCGTGTGAATGCTCGGAGAAGGTGCACTGTAGCATAGCACCTTGTCTGTGTCTGTTCGTGAGCCTGGAGAACCAGGGAGGAGAGCAAGGGAAGAGGAGAGAGGACAAGGACAGGGGAGACAGAGAGGAAGGCAGGGGATATCATGGTGGGTAGGAATCCAGGGGCTGTCTGCAGTGTTCCTGACTTGTCCCTGTTGGGGGTGTGCCCGCATGATTCTCGGGGGCAGAGGTCCATCCACGGGGACTCTGATGGGAATGGCATCTCCTGGAGTTGGGCCATGGAGCAGCGCTGGGAAATCCTGTGGCCAGGTAAAGGGCCCTTGCCCACCCATCCCTCTCTGGGTCATCACAAGTCACAGAAGACAGGGGTGCTCCCCTCTGAGTCAGAGCAATGACCCATCGAGCACAGGCCCCGGGGAGGTCTGCAGACAGAGACCGGTGCCTACTGCCGTCCTGTCTGCCTTCTTCTCTCCTCTTAGCCCGAACCCTCTCATGGCTTCTCACTGCCTACAAGACACACTCCCATCTCTCCTGCAGTGAAGAAAAACGTCTTTCTTTCCTAAAATCTCTTGAGGCGGAAAAAGCTCTTTTGTGTGCTTCCTTGGGATGGCACATTTATAATCTTTAGAAAAGTGCTCCCAAAGGCCAACATCTTGTCTTCTTCACCTTCATGTGCCCACAGGTCTGCAGAGCACCTGCCTCCTAACCCATGTTCCATAATGAGTTAAATGGAATTAAGGAAGAGAGAAACCACCGAAGATCAAAGACAAAATAAGAAGCCGAGCAGGCAGCAAAGCGGGGTGAACAGGGGGAAAAAAGACTTTATTTTCAGCTGAGCATTCCATCACCCCTTCCCAGCATTTTATGGCAGTTGCCTGGCAAGGCTCCCACGCTGCAGCGAGCCAGGGAAGGGGGGCGGCAGAATGATGTTGCCCGTGGGAGTTTGCCTCGCTCTTTGATGCTGCTGCCGTGGGGCAGGTGCATTGGGTAAATTACCCACTGAGGTGGCGGGTCATTTACAGCCACCCCAGCCCCACCTGGCAGAGGAAGCCTCCGTCTTCTACGGGCGGGCAATTCAGAGCAAAGCCGAGAGCCTCCCAGATAAACTGGAAAACAGATGCTCTTGCCAGAAGCAAACTCGGCTGGGGAGGCCTGGTGGATGCAGCAGCCGAGGGATCCCCAGCACTTTACCTGGCTGGAAAAGGTCCTGGGACTCAGGGGGCTCAAGGGGCACGTTCCAGGCTTTCTAAGATTCGTCCTCTGAACATTTGTATGGGAAGCATGTCCGTCTTTGAGCCTGCCTTCTCACTTGCAGAAGGGGGTGACAATAGCCGCCTCAGGGGTGTCTTGAACATCGAATCATGCCTGGTGCATGGCGAACACTCTGTAGAGAGTAGCCATCATACATTGTCTCAAGGCCTCAGTGACTTCATCTGTTAAATGGGGAGAGCAATACCTATTTTGCACTAATATGCTAAAGTTCAAAGATGAAGGAACTTTTCGTGCGACGGCTTGGATGTTGTAAAGCCACACCAAGCTCTCCACAGGATCTTCAAATCAGGTGAGCAGACCGGCAGGTGGGAGGAGTGCCACGGGCAGTGTACCTCGGTTTCTGAAAGGCAGATGATCAAAGTCTCTCGAGAAACGCTTATAGATATGCTGAAGACATGAGGGGCTAGGCGCCAACGCCTCTGACTACCTGAACGAGCACACACTGAAAGGGTTAATACTTTTCCTATTCTGGGCCTAGCACTCTAGAACCTAGCCCTGTTGGAATGAATATGACTAATTAAAATTAATTA
Source organism: Mellivora capensis (assembly GCA_004024625.1). Classification (NCBI taxonomy): domain Eukaryota; kingdom Metazoa; phylum Chordata; class Mammalia; order Carnivora; family Mustelidae; genus Mellivora; species Mellivora capensis. Next base: position 10,030 of record PISX010003262.1, read on the forward strand.
TTTGAATTAAGACAGAAACCATGCTTACTTAATTCGGAAAACTTGGACAAGGGCAAAAGCAGCAAGATTTCAACAAGATGAGAAGATGGGCCAAAAGTATCATAATAATCAGAGGGAAAAAATGTAAAAGCCTGTACTTGAATTTAAAAAAAGAAAAAGAGGAAGAATATAGCTGGAAAGCACAGGATGGAGGAAACCAGCTTAAATTCATATTTTTTAAAGGAAAAAACTACATTAAAAAAATAAATTAATGTGAATCATTGGTGCAGTGTAACTGCCAAAAAAGCAAAGTCAATCTTGGGCTACATTAATAAAATAACAGTGGTTGGAAAAAGAGAAAAAATGGTTTCAATATGCCCTAACATCTACTCAAAACTGGGGCCTCTCTAGAGAAAAAATAACCAGAAAAATGGTAGGTTTGAAAGACCATGTGGTCTGAGAAACAGGTGAGTAAAATAGAGACAGAAGGTGACCGTGGGTGTAATTAGCTCAAAAAAAGAGATTTAATTTTTTAAAAATTGTATTTATTTTTTCATTTGACACAGAGAGAGTGTGTATGTGTGTGTACAAGCTGGGAGAGTGGCAGGCAGAGGGACAGGGGGAAGCAGACTCCCCACTGAGCATGAAGCCCAACAAGGGGCTCGATCCCAGGATCCTGAGATCATGACCTGGGCTGAAGGCAGACATTTAACTGACTGAGCCACCCCACACCCAGAGAAAGAGGGGATTTGGAAGGTACTTGGTTTCTATCTTTAAGTGAAAGAAAAACTCTCTTGCTGGAGAGGTCTTAGACATGTTCTGGGTAGGACCATAGGATTGAACTTTAAATATTTAAAAAAATATATATATACATATATATTTTTTGTTACTTATTTGAGAGAGAGAGCACTAGCAGGAGGAAGGGGCAGAGGCAGGGGGAGAAGCAGGCTCCGCGATGAGCAGGGAGACCAATGCAGGGCTCTATCCCACGACCTTGGGATCACGATCCAAGCTGGAGGCAGACGCTTAACGTACTGAGCCACCCAGGTACTCTAGGACTGAGCTTTAAAACAAAACTTTAAAACAAATCTTTAAAAGGAGATCTATTTCAATTCAATAGGAGAAAGGCTTCATGGTCATGAGAGGGCTGCCATGGCTCCAGGTACCATGACCACAATAAAACACAGGAAATGGGGGCACCGGAAAGCTCCTCTCTCTTATTTGTTTCCCTTATCAGGAGGCTGATATCTTTTCTAGGCTATCTTTTCTAGACTCCGCAGATTTATTTTATTCTATTGGTCAGAACTGAATCACACGGCCACCCCTAGCTGCAAGAGAGACTGGGGACTTGGAACGTCTGGTAGAAGAGAACGGCAAAGGGGTAAGCTAGGCTGGCTTCGACCACTTATGATGGAGTAAAAAAGCCAATACCCTAAGAATAGTAGATGGGAAAATGGAAAGAGCTTGGGTCCTTGATGACATCACTGAGCTGCTGAACTAAATTTAAAACGGCCAACTTCCAGTCTTCTTAGAGTGAGAGAAAAATAAATTCACATTTGATTAAGCCATTGTTGAGTTTCTGTTCCTTGCAGTCAAACGCACACTGGTGGATACAAAGACGGTCTTTATGAAAGTATCTGGGATCTATCCAGCCGGACCACGTGTAGCTCCCATTCATCCAACCAGTTTGCCGGAGCGTCTCCTTGGTTCCAGGGATGGGCTAACCTCTGGAAACGTAACAGCGACCAGAACCGGACAAAAGCGCAGCCCTCGCTGACGTTACACTCCAGTGGAGAAGACAGGTACTGCTGAAGCCACCCACAAAGGAGAAGAAAGACGGAATTCCCATAAAAAGGGCACAAGGTACCACGGCAGCATACGGCAGGGGAATCGCCCTCGTACTGGAGTCGGGGAGGGCTTCCCTGACATGAGCCGGCCAGGCCGAGATCTGAGCAGCCACTCTCAGGCTGCTGTCTCCGCCCGCAGTGGCCTCTCTTTATTGCCTACCTGCTGTTGTTGGCCTACCATCTGCTCTGTTGAAGGCTTCCCGCTGTCCCAGACGCCTCCACCGTCAGTCTCCCATGCAGTCCTGACCTTCCCGCTAGAAGGGACCCCTATCTCCTCTAACGCTGTTGGGAAATGCTCTCGCCCCAACTTAAAATTTGAGCCCTGGTTCTGCTTAGTTCCTCGCTCCCATCCCACTCCTGGAAAACAGGGACATGCTTATCTTCCCATTAAATACCTAGCAACCTCGCTCGTTTTCTTGCACTTAGCCAACATTCGACACTTATTTCAACTGAATTTGGAAAACTATATTTTATAGCTTTTTACTCCCATCTAGTTTCAGAAATGATTTGATAGTTGCCATAGAGTACTTTGCAGACATATGCCTGTGTTCGTGTGAGAGATGTTTCCACCAGCCCAGACATCCAGAACCTTGGATATTTGTTCAAGAACTGAGATTTTAAAAAAAAAACAAAACTATAAAGCATATTAATAAAGACTATCATTATACGTGAGTCCATGATCATCATTTACATGAGCTGAAGTCTACTTAGTTTATCACTGATTATTACGACGCTCATGCCTTAGTGTGAGAGGCAAGGTGTTCGTATCTCCCCAGATTCATAACACTTTTCCCATCTTTGAAGGGGTCTGGCTCTGTTCAGTATTTTCTGCGCGACAGTTGTCCCGGAAGGCACAGTGCCTTTCCTTGGGTCCACACAGTATTAATCTCTACAGTAGGTTCATAAAAGGGACACAGACTAAGGGACACGGTAACATAATCGCACCATTGAAAGTGGACGCCCTCTTGGGGATCATCTAGCGACCCGTCCCGAAGCAGGAAGACGTAAGAGCTGGTCTCTGGGACAGTCACGGATTCCGGGGCAGTAGCTTCGCCCCCGCGGACCCGCAGAGCCTCAGAGACTCCCGGCCGCGGTCCTCGTTCTTAAGAGTCACACCATCGCGACACACTCGGGCCGGGAGTTCACCAGCCGTCCTCTGGGGGGAGGTATGGCCAGACGGAGCCGCGGCGGCCGGCCCCCAGCTACCAGTGGCGCTAAGTTCAAAGCGGCCGAGCCGAGTCCGGGAAAGGGGCCGCGGAGAGCGGAGCTCCTTCTCCCCTGGGTGCAATAAAAGGAGCGCGCGGAGGAGAGGGGCTCCGGCCCGGAGCGAGCGCCCGGTGCCCGCCTCCAACTCAGGGGGCGCGCGGCTCCCGCCAGAACCTCACAGGGACCCCCCCCCAGCGCCCGGGGCGAAGTTCGTGGGGGGGTGCGCGGAGGCCGCGGGGGGAGCAAGCGGGACCCGGCCCGGCAGGCCGCCCGCACAATGAAGGCCCCGCCCCTGCCCCTCCCCTCCTCCTCCCTCGCTCTCTCCCTCCCTCCGCGCCGCCCCGCCCCCGCCCCCCAGCGCCGCGCGCGCCCGGCCCCCCGCCTGCCACCTGAGCCCTCGGGCAGACGCCGCGCTCGCTCCCGGTGCCGCCGCCCCCCGCCCCTGCGCCGCCCCCCGCCCGGGCCGCGCCCCCGCCCCGCTCTCGGCTCTCGGGGAGCCGCACAGTCGCGGCGGCTCGCGCCGGGGAGGACATGAGCCGGGGCCCGGGGGCGCACCCTCCCGCCGCGCTCAGCCGCGCCCAGCGTCAGCAGGCGCCCTGAGCCGCCACTCCCGGGCCGCGCCGCCCTCGCGCCTCAGTGCCGGCCCGCAGCCCCAGCCCGCCGCTCTCCCACGGGCGCAGCCCCTCTGCCCGCGTCCCTCATGGCCAAGCCTCTGCTGCTGGTCGTCTGCGGCGCTCTGGTGGCGGCCGGCGTCCAGTGGGGGCCCAGCGTGCCCCCCGCCGGGACGAGCGAGCCCCCGGACGCGCCGACGGTGGCGCCCACGGAGGACGAGACGCTGCAGAACGAGGCGGACAACCAGGAGAACGTGTTGTCGCAGGTAGTCTGCGGGCCCTGGCCACCCCCCGCCCCGGGCCCCGGGCCGCTGCGCCCCGATTCCGGAGGCGATTCCTCAGCGGAGGGACGGGGTCCTCCTCCCGGTGTCATGGGGTCTTTCAAGGTTACCGAATCGGGAGAAAGGAGAGAAAGAAGGCAAGACTCCACACAGCTCCCTGAAAAAGAGGGTTTAAAAAAAATAAATCATAACCCAAACCTCTAGTTCCAGGGCTGTGAAAGCGTGGCGGTCTCTTGCCTGTGTGGCTGTTCGTGGGAACGGGAACGTGACAACAGGCGGGCGTGTGGGACGGGAGGCAGATGCCCCCCCCCCCCCGTGGCACTTGACAGCCCAGAGTGGGACGTACACCAGGGAGGAGGGGGTGAAGACAGAACAGGGCAGGTGTGATGCCCCCCAGATGGCCCTGCACAGGGGGACCGGGACAAGAGAGAGCATTTTGGAGAGGGGGGAAGGGGATGCAGATCTGCTCTCCTCTGGCGGATGGTCGGTGGGGGGTGAGTGACAGCTGACGGTCCGTCTTTGTAAAGTGTCCATTTGCAAAGTACTGGGCTTGACCCAACTTCAAACACTCTGGTTCCTGTTCTGTTAGCAAAGGACCGGTGGAACAGTAAGACTTGGAATGGCAGCAGTGCTGGGTGGGTAGAGCTGGGTCTTCTGTCTGCAGCCCAGGTGCCTGCAAGGGGCAGCTCTCGACAGGTGCCCGCTCCAGAGCGGGATGCAGGTGGTGGGTGTTGCCATCACCCTAAGTAAGGATGGGGGCTGGCCGAGGGAGGAGGTCTATTGTGCTGCCTGCATCTTGCTAAGTCCTTGGGCTGGGTGTTGTCTCCTTCCCCGAGGAAGATCAGCTCCACCGTGGTGTTAACAAACACTAGTGTCCTCACCCTTTTCCTTTGGAAGTTACGCTGCTTGATGCCCCGTAGCCCGATAGCCTTGCACTGGCTCCTAAATCGAAAGGACATAAAAATCTGTCACAGTGGGGCTCTGGAGGACCGTGCATGAAAGTGTTCCTGAAACCCGAGTCTGGGAGAGGAAGGAATCCACCCAAAGTCCCAGAGTGGGCTTTGCAGGAATCCAGGCAGAGTTTCAGCGAGCAGCCAGCCACGATTTACTGTCTGTCAGCCCATAAAGAGCAGCTTTGGTCACCCTGCACTGTGACTCCTGCATCCACTGATCCATTCTGTATTTGACAACAGCTCTAAAACAAATATTAGTGTTAGAAGAAACCCAACCTTTGCAAGAAAAACATTACAAGCCTTCTTCCCCCAGACGGCATCCCAGTAACATTCCCACTCCAGCAAGGGCTCTGCCTGCCTGCCAGGGTCCTTAGTCAAAAGAAGGGAACCCTTCTCCGTGCCTGGAAAGGGAGAGCTCCGTGGCTCTGGGACTGCAAGCTCTGTGGCTGGGGAGCTGGGGAGGAGCCTTTTCCAAACCCCAGAAAGCCTGCTTCCATGGTGTGCTTTCCTGCCTGGGGAGGCTGGCAGGGGCAAGAGCTCAGAAGGAAATGTTTAGTATTGTAGAAGCAGCAAGTGCTGCCAGGTTGCTCTCCTGGCTGTGGCCTAGGGCTTGAGTTCAGAAGCTGTTCTAGGAGTGAAAGGAATCCTTAGGCTGAGTAGACCTTATTGAGTTCTGGGCCTGTCTCTTCTCTCCCAGGTCCCTTTTTAAAATCGAAACCATCCTTCAGGGACGCGTGGGTGGCTCAGTCGGTGAAGCATCTGCCTTTGGCTCGGGTCGTGATCCCAGGGTCCTGGGATCGAGTCCTGCACTGGGCTCTCTGCCCAGCAGGGAGCCTGCTTCTCCCTCTGCCTGCTGCTCCCCCTGCTTGTACTCTGTCTCCTTCTCTGTCTCTGATGAATAAATTTAAAAAATCATTAAAAAAGAAAGCATCCTTTGAAGGTCAGATCAAGTGCCACCTCCTCCAAGAAGTCTTCTCTGGCCTCTTTGAGCCCGGCTGTATTGCACCACATGAGGACACTCGGCCCGCTCCGCCTGGCATGGTTGTGATCTGTGTGGGTGTTGCACCGCGAGCTCCTGCGAGTGGGGTCTCTGGCCCATCCGCTTCCCTCTCTTAGCCCCTGGCACCGTCCCGAGTGGGCACCCTGTGAGCGGTCCGTGAGGGGATGAGGCTAGAAGCAAAGCAGCCTTCAAATTGGCATCTCAGCCTTGCCATTCTCCCTTCAGCCCCTGTCCTTTCCTTTTTAAATCTCAACCTGGGCTCTAGCGAAGGCAAGGGCTCATCTGTTTTTCCCTTGAAAGGATGAAAGCCTAAGGCCCCCTGAGGAATGCGCAGCTTTCCAAGGCAAATGAAGAGAGCTGAACTCCTAAATGCCTTCAAGGAAATTTCAGTGTCAGCAAATCTTGTCCCGATGACCTCTTCTCCCGACTGTTCGGAGTCGTCTGAGGTCTCTGACCAGTGCAGGGAGTTTGACACAATGAAGGCAGACCCTTCCTGGGAGCCGGGCCTCTGTTTGCACCCTCAACCTCTTCTTTCTGTCTCTGTGTCTAGTTGCTAGGAGACTATGACAAGGTCAAGGCTGTGTCTGAGGGCTCGGACTGTCAGTGCAAGTGTGTGGTGAGACCCCTGGGCCGAGACGCCTGCCAGAGGGTCAATGAGGGGACCTCCAGGAAGGAGGACTTCTACACCGTGGAAACCATCACCTCAGGCTCGTCCTGCAAGTGTGCGTGTGTGGCACCGCCATCGGCCCTCAACCCCTGCGAGGGAGACTTCAGGCTCCAGAAGCTTCGGGCGGCGGACAGCCGGGACTTGAAGGTAGGACCGGGGCGGGGCGATGCCAGGAGTGGGAGGGTGCCTTAGGGCCCCGGGGGTGTGGGCGAGGGTGTGGGCTGCTGCAGGGATTGTAAGGCCTTTGGGTAAATGGGACCTGGCTCAGCCTGTTAAAGGTCACGTCCCGGCACCTAGTGTGCTGAGTGCGTGTCCGAGGCCAATCATCTGGCAAGATGATTCAAAGTCCTGATGTCTGAAGGGGACGCGGAGAGCAAAGTGTGTGGGCCTCTCTCTGTGGAGCCAGGGAGGCTGGGTCTGGGAGCAGCTGTGGGCCCAGGGGCCAAAAGAACTCCGTGTTCTTCTCGGTGAGAGTTATTGCCACGACTTGCTGTCAGCCCAGTACGCACCCCAGAGGCAAGAGGCACAGGAGCGAGCCTGGCAGTCCTCAGCACCGGGGCTGGGGTGACCCAGGGCAGCAGAAGCCTGGGGCCTGCCGTAGGTCGGGATCGAATGGAGATCCTGGTCCCCAGGGTGGGGAAGCTCAGGCCTGCCTGAGGCCACTGCACGGCTGGTCGGAGGGCTTGGCCCGATCTTGGCAGCATGGGCTAGTGGCCTGCAGTCAGGCCGACTTGGGTACAGATCTTTGCTCTGCCGCTGACTGTGATCCTACTCACGGCGCCTCCGTCACTTGCCTGACCTCCGTCTCCTTGCACAGAAAGTGGGGACTGCAGCATCTCCCTTGTCGGGGAGCTGAGATGGCATAACTTAGCAGAATGCCTGATACACAGGGTCAGAAGCCACTGGTCTCGCTCGTAGATAACCACGCAGAGGGCCACCGTGGGGCCTGGCGCCTGCCGCACACCCCATGACCAGTGGTCATCGATTCCCTTCAAGCAGAGCGGGGTTCCGCAGCAGGGTGCTTTAACATCCTGTCCCGGGACTCAGCCCGCCTCCCAGAGCTGCAGCCCTGCCCCGGAACTACTTTTGGGACCGCCCTGTTATGGGATTGTCTGGGCCCTGAGAGCTTCTGGAACAATCGTCTGTTAGGAGTCAGAAGACCTTCACAGATTCCATCCTGTGGTTCTCCCCCACGATCGAGCTACCTTCCTCTGGTGGGAACCACGAGTGTCTCATACATGGAATTCTTCACCCAGTAGAAAGGCCGGGAGATAAGTGTGTCCAGCAGGCCCTTCGGGGACTGATGCTCGGCTGGCCGGCTCAGCTCAGGCATCTCTCATCGGCCCCTTTGCCTGCAGTCGGCGTGCCCTGGATGCCCCCAGAGCCTCAGCCGCCGTCCTCCCAGGCCGCCGGCAGAAAGGCTGCCGCCTCTGCCAGCTCTTGCCACCTCAGAGATGGGTCACTGGGCCTCCTTTACCCCAGGGTCAGGTTAGCTTTCAGTGCGGGGTGGGGGGGGGGAGTGCTGGTAGGTTCCCGGCCTTCGGGAGACGATGAAGGCGAGTGTTCCAGAAGCGCAAAAGAAGTTCCTAAGCCCCGTTGTTGAGTGTTTGGCTCGCTTGCTGTGGGCCAGGTGCTGTGCTAGGTAGCTTGGGAGGCAAAGATGAGGCACTACTTTCGACTGAGAGAACAGGAGGTCTGAACAGTTTGGCGAAGGTTTTGGTGACGAACACCTTCACTTGTCCTTACAGGATTCTTCCGTGTGTCTCATCGTGTGTTCTAGTTGGCAGACTGTCTCCCACCCTGCTTATGTGCCCCCCACACACACACAAACGCCAGTTTCCAAGGCTACCTCCCTGGGGGGCCTCCAGCGTGGGGGTCCAAGAGGAAGCGTCTCGTCCCGGGTCTGTCGCACCCCAGCCCTTGACTAACCCTGACTCGTTTCCTAGCTTTCCACCATCATAGACATGCTGGAAGGAGCTTTCTATGGCCTGGATCTCCTGAAGCTGCATTCCGTCACTACCAAACTGGTGGGGCGAGTGGATAAGCTGGAGGAGGTAAGGTTTTGCCTGTGCTTTTTTTCTTTTATAGCTTTTATTTCTTTATTTCAGAGAGAGAGCGTGGGCGGGGGGAGGGGCAGAGGGAGAGACAGAATCCTGGAGCAGACTCCATGCTGAGTGCAGAGCCCAACACGGGGCTCGATCCCAAGACCCCGAGATCATGACGTGAGCCGAAATCAAGTGTTGGAAGCTTTGCCGACTGAGCCACCCAGACGGCCCCGCTGTATCTTTGTCTGATCAGGTCCAAAAGTGTATCAAACTTCCCGCAATAGTTTTTCAGAAAGCATGTATCCTGACCAGGCTTAACCCATCTTGTTCTTGGAAAGACAAAATAGTAAAAAACTCACCCCAAATCATGCCAAATTGTTGATGACAAAGAGAATCCGTGACATATAAATGTAAATACCTTTTTTCATAGACAAGAACCATACAACCGACATATTTCTGTTTTTACTTTGACTTCCAGGGAGCTCAGAGCTAAATGAAATATCCAAGTACCATAAGCATCTTGCTTCCGGTTTTGAGGTGGTGGCATCTCCCTTCTGGGAGTAGGGTTGTTCATCTCTTCTTCCAGTTTTGTTTCATTATTTCAACTGTTCTGCTGTCCGTCTCCGTCCATCTCCGTGTGTGTGTGTGTGTGTGTGTGTGTGTGTGCGCTGATCCATCTCAAATCCGCTTTAGAGAAAGAAGACGTAAAAATGATTACTAATAAATAATATTCCCCACTGGAAAGCATTCCGGCTCCTCTCCCGCTGGAAGGATGGACCGGTGGTGTCATTTTCCCAGACAGACATCACGTGGTTCTGACGGGGCTCCCGGGGGATGCACTGCTGGCTCCGTGGTTTTCAGCAGGTGGTGCGGGGGGTCTGGTGTGAATAGACGTCATTCACATGACAATAATGCCGATGCCGTTTTGTTGTTGTCCTGCTTCAAAGCAGAGATAAGTCATTTGGCCACCAGGAAGGGAACAACGACCACGCAGCCTCATTGGTAGGGAGCTTACGGGTGTGTTTCGTCTACTGGCGCCCTGTTCTTCAACTGATACTTGAAACGGTGACTCAAAAAATTAGGTCTGTTTAAATTTTAGGCTGTGACTGTCAGCACTCTCCTTACGCTTCAGAAAATGTTCCCAGAAAGTGAACACCACTTCCTCGTCCACCCGTCCTTCGGCCCGACTCCCCCAGTGCTGTGATGAGCGCTTTCTGAACATGGCCGTCAGCTCTGGGAGGCTGGGTGGGTCCACAGTCACTTGAGTTACCAGGTCTGGCGAGAAGGGTCAGGGCCCTGGAACCCGAGCTTTCTAGACGATTCGAAGTGGCCTATGACGTGGCCATAGGACCACGTCAGCCCACTCTTCCTGAGGGGCCTTCGCAAGAGAATTAGGCCTAATCTTCACTCTCTCTTTAACATTGACGGATGGAGTGAGGAGATTGGGAATGGTCAGCACCATCCTGCTACCAAAGGGCTTCATTCAGGCTCGGGATTCGTTCTCCCATTTACAACTACTTTCTGGTTCCTTCAGATGGGTTCAGAAGGGATCAAGCCTGGATCCAGGTTGACCTTGGAAATTGGAAAGTTCTTCTTTTTCCCTTGGCCCCCAGAGCCATGCAAATGTGAGATGCTCCCTTTAAAAGGGGGTTAACATTTTATAGAAAAAGGGCTGACAGCCACCTCTGCTGCTTCCAGTGGACCTTGGTTTTCCAGCGGCCCCTTGGTTTTCATTCTGTCTCAAGAGCACAGACCGGGAAAGATGGCTCCGGGGTAGAGCACAGTGCTCAGGAGGCCACGGTCAGGTGTTCAGCCTCCGAGAGCTCTGCTCAACGCCGTAGTCTGTTTCCAGCCTTGTCAGGCAGCGAGCCCTTCCTGCTGGCAGAGGGTAGGCCTGCATTTCGTGGGTGAACGTGGTGCGGTGGCACTGCCCCAGCAGGGTAGTGTCCTCTGAGTAGGCACACAGTAACTGGGTTTTTGCCAAAACCAATCTTAGGTCTATTGATGAGAGTGATCTCTTTTCCAAAACAACGGTATGTTGAGTAGCAAAAACTGGCCCTTTATATTAACATCAACAGCCCCGTGTACTCACACAGCAGTTACGGCTTTAAACCATCCCATAGACACTGAGCGCTTTTGCTGCCACGAGCTGGATGGGACGTGAGTGAAGCCTGTGGTAGGTTCTAGGGAAGTGGAGGCAGGAGCTCAGGCCTTCTGGCTCCTGGGCCAAGGCTCTTTCTAATCAACCCTGTAAGCTGCTTTGAGTCATTGTTCTCTGCCCCGGGATGCATCAGTTTTTCCTAAGCAGAGCTTCAAGCAACAGCTCTTCCAAGGGCATTTTTAGGCCAAGCTGTGGCTGCAGCCCGTGAAGTCCTGTTGAACAAGATTAAAGTGGAACAAGAGGCTCCCCCAAGCAGACTGTCCAGGGCTACCAGGTGCAGTGGTGTGGCCGATGGCACAGACGTGTCCGGGCTCCGGGCCCGCAGAGCAGAGCACTGTCTCCCCGTGTGACATTCAGCCTCTGTCTCCCGGCTCAGGCTGGCTGACTCGCTCTGCAGTCTGCAGTCACTGGAAAGGCACAGTGTTGGGTAAATGGAAAAAACAGTCCTCCAACCAGGCCCTGCAGGAGGAATGGATGTGAAATTCCGCTTCTGGTCTTTGGATATTCTGGAATCCCAAGGGGGGTGCTTTGGAGGTCAGACCAGACAAAGGGGTCAGATTGGAGGGGCGTTTTGCCCAGAGTAGGATCAGTGCTTGGCAGTAGAAGCGGGCACACATGTGAACACCACCCCTCCACACCCCCCCCCAATGTGTATGTAGAAATGGAAACTCCATTTGCAGATGAAAGAGGAAGGAAGGAGAGAGAAATAGAATCTAAATGGTTTGAGTCTTGCCTTTTCGTAAAATCAGCTCTAAGAGCTCTGGTTAGTGGGGTGATCTCAGTTAAGCTTTTGTTTTAACTTAAGGAAAATAACACACACATAAAAAAGTATATAAGTATCAAATGTACAGCTTAATTATTTCAAAACAGATACCCATGTAACTACCACCCAGCTCAGGAAAGCTCAGCAACCCCCACATGCCTCCCCTCCCCCAAAGGACCTCTATCCTGACTTTTATGTTAATTGTCTTCTTTGCTTGTTTTTTTTTAAACATTCTCATTACCTAAGGATGCATCCCTGAATATAATAATTTTGTCAATTTTTGAGCTCTAGGTATATAGAGTCCTACAAATTGTGTGTGTGAATGTGTGTGTACCCGTGTATGTGTGTTGGGTTTCTTTTACTCAGTTTTGTTTTTTCGGTTTGTTTGTTTGTTTTGTTTTTTTAAGTAATCTCTGCAGCCAGTGTGGGACTTGAACTCACAACTCTGAGATCAGGAGTTGCACTCACTCAGCCAGCCAGGAACCCCTCAATTTTGTTTTCATTTATTTAGTTATTTATTTTTAAAGATTTAGTTATTTGAGAGAGAGAGAGCGTGAGCACATGAGAGCAGAGAGGGCAGAGAGGGAGAAGCAGGCTCCCCACTGAGCAGGTAGCCCAACATGGGGCTCGATCCCAGGACCCCAGATCATGACCTGAGCCGAAGGCAGATGCTTACCGCACTGAGCCACCCGGGTACCCCTTTTCAATTTTGTTTTTAACGGCTCCTTATGTTGTTTCGTGTCCTGTGGTTCATTTATTTTTACTGCTGTGCAGTATTCTCTTGTGTGACTATAGCGTAATTTATCCAACTGTCCTACTGAGGAGGGATATGGGGCGTGTTTTCAGTTTTTTAATTCATAATAGCCCTGGGCGCTTCCCTGTACACGCACAGCCTCGTGCTTCCTGGCCCAGGCCTGTGGGCACTTCTCAGTGCTGTGTAAGTGGACGGTGCTAGCGGGATGTGAGTTAGGCCTACCTTCAGTTGTAGGGGTGACTGCAGAACTGTTTTCCCAAGTGCTAGTACAAGTTTACGCTCCCTCCAGCAGGGTATGGAAGTGCCATACACATCCTCACCAACAGCTGGTACTCTCAGACTTTCCAGTTTTCGTCAGCTTGGAGAGTGTAAGAGAGTCGGGCCATATGATTGTATTCCAGAAACCTAACCCCCCAAACCCCATGGGCATTCCTCTAGAACTGGCCCCAGTAGAAGTAACATCCGAAGTGGTCAGCAGGCCAAAAACTTTTTTTTTTTTTTTTAAGATTTATTTGACAGAGAGAGCACATAAACCGGGGAAGAGGCAGAGGGAGAGGAAAAAGCAGACTCGCTGTTAAGCAGGGAGCCCAATGTGGGGCTCGATGCCAGGACCCCGGGATCATGACCTGAGCCACAGGCAGATGCTTCACCGACTGAGCCCCCTAGGCATCCCCAAGCCAAGAACCTCCAATGTGGTAGATGAAGGCTGACCGCTGGGAGAGGCTGGGAAGGGGAAGGAGATAAGAGAGGTATGAGGGTGCATTAAAATTGGGGGTGAGTACACAGAACAGGAGGCAGCAGAGATGAGAATCAGAAGTGTAGAAGGAAAATCTGCAGCTTCCAAAGGCGAGGACAAAGCCTGGTCGTGGCACTGATTTAGCTAAGAAGAATTTACCCCGAGCTCTGAGGGCACCCAGAGACCCAGAGCTGTATGGGCTGCCCGAGCCTCGGCATGGGGACACAGGCGCGGGCTACAACCCGGAATCCAACTGCTGCTTCCAGGAGGCTTATTAGCAAAGTAGAACAAAGGACAGAGGGACAGATTGCTAAAACAATCTCTTGTAGTATCACACGGTCTTAGTTGGATTAAGTCTTTCCCTAAAGAGTGCAAATCTTTGAGAAGTGCCCCACCCCCACTCAGCTGTGGGATGCACCTGTCCATGGTCGTAAGTCCTTGGGGATGGGTATGACCGTGTACACACGTGCCTTTGTAGACGTGTGCGGGCGTGTCCCCTGTGCTTGACATGGGCGCCTGCCTGCAGCTCCCCAAAGTGCGATTTCTGTTGCCGTGCCTCGCCCCGGCTGCCGGGTGTGACTCTTCTCTTTTTCTTGCCCTTCTCTGCCGGGCTTTGCGAAATGTATCCATGAGCACAGGGCATGGTCACCGTGGAACCCTGTGTGTCATCCGAAGGCTTGTCTCCTAATGGCATTGTGTCCAAGTAAGATCTCACATCTGTGATGTGTTTACCAGGCTCAGAACAGGCCTGTGCCCCAGGGTGTGCTAGCACAGACGCTGTTACGGCTTCTCCTTCAGCCCTGACGATGTGGTGGCCTTTGGATTTCTGGTCTGAAAGGCAAGATCAAAGAGCATTACCGACTCTGGGGGGATATATCTTTTCACCAACTAATAGGAAAATGTCATGTGCGTCTGTGCCGGCCTGGCCGCGAGTCAGGTCTCTTTCCAGGCCTCCCCTCTCTGCCCGTCGAGACACCCCGAGTGTTCACTCTCCTTCCTGAGCAAATCTGCGTTTGCGGTCAGGCATTTCATGCCTCTCCCACTCCAGTGCAGCCTTGGAGAGGAGTCTCGCCCACCCTGTCCAACCCCAATGTTGTCACCTTGGAAAGGGAAAGGCTTTGAGAGAGTATTTCTAAGCTACATTTCAGCTTTAATGTTATTTAATTCAGTTACTTCTGAGTATGAGTTCTCTTGGGGTTGTATATACTTCAAATCTAATTTGTCACTGTGGAATGGAAGGTTTTCTTTTCGGCTAAGCAGACTGAAGGTGTGAGAGGCAGCCCTCCATCTGCTGCCCGAGGAACAGCTTCTAGCTGCCAGGACTTGAAGGGGACATCGCGCTCTATAGATGGGTGAGGTTACCCCTGATCCAGAAATTCAGCATCAGAGGCCTGGGACTTCTTGTTCTCATTTTTTCTGACTGTCCTTCCAGGCTCTGGACTGCTTGAAGGCGACTTGAGCCTGAATCATCTCTATTTCAGCGTCCTGGCCCCCCACCCGAGGTAGACTAGACACTCAGCAGCTGTTTGGTTGGGGGAGTGATTGAAGGGGCAGCTGGTGGCCCCTGCCCCTGGGCCACCCTGCCCAGCTCCGTCAGCTGTGGTCCGGGATTGTGCCAGGTCCTGCCTGTCCGATCAACTGGGGCACCGGCTGTTTCTAGCTGCTCTCACCCTCCCGCACTCTCAGCAGGGGCTGGAGACAGCTGTTGGCTGGGGTGGCTGTCCCAGGCCACCGGGTCCTAGCTGTGTCCTGGAGGGCTCAGAGGGGGAAGAGCAGGCGAGCTGCTGGGAGCTTGGAGCCCCCAGGATCCGGTTGCCCACACACTCACTTCACTCCCTCAAGGAAGGCTGTTCCCTGCGCCCTCTGGCTTGCCATCTGCATCGGGCCCTGGGCACATCCAGCCAGCGAGTGATAGGGGTCAGGAGGCCTCCTCGGATGTGGGGGCACATGCCTGCTGCAGGACTTGGGGCCAGGCTTGGCCCAGCTGCAGTCTGGCTTTGTCTCCTCCTACAGGGGCCCAGTACGTCTTTTTACAACCCAGCAGCCTCTCCGGGGGACGGGGGTTCTCATCTTCCCTCTTGCCCGAGCTGCCAAACCTTAGCTCACTTCCCCTTTTCCACCTACACATCTGCTCCGGATGGCGAGGGCCAGCCCTGCTCCAGCTTCACCTGGGGGCATCACGTCGGCCTCTGTGCCCGGCAGCGCATGCGCAGCGCCTCGTCCCTTCTCCAGGCCAAGCCTGGCGAGGTGGGATTCCTTATTCCTTCTTTCTCCAGCTGGGACCTGGAGGGGTCCCTTCCCTTGCCTTGTGGTGGTGCTGGTGGGGTGCGCTGGTGCCCAGAGCCAGCCCCTTCGTCACTGCACCCCTGTCCCTGGTTTGGGGCGGGGCGGGGGGAACTAGGGCCCAGAGGCCTTCCAGAGCTCTGCACCATGCTGGCTCCCGTCACCCCCAACGCTTTCTGCTTGCGCTGTCGCCGTCTCACCCAGGCACCATGTCCTTGTCCAACAGCCAGACAAGGTCAGGACATGGTCTGTACCCGTGAAACAGCTTCCCCACATGCATCCCACCGGCTGCACACCCTCCACGGCCTGACACCCGCGTGCCGGCTGAGCCCCCAGCTCCACCAACTTCCGGTCCCCTGTGCCCAGGAATCCCGCCAGGTGTGCACACTTCCTCCCCTGTGGTGCGCGTGCCTCTGGCTCTATCAGTGCGAGACGCGTGTCCCCTTCTGGCAGTGTGGGCTTGCTCTCGGCGGGCATCTCCTGGGCCCCGGGCCCAACCCCAAGTCCCTCCAGTCCGTGGCACATGCTCTGTGAACCCCGCTCAGGTCCTTGCCTCTGCTCAGATCTTTATATGCCGTGGCTGGCTGTGTCCAGCCTCTGCGCCAGCCCCGTCTACAGGCCCTTGCTTCCTCCTCCCCGCCCTCCTCTTCCTCAACCAGCATTCTTGGCGGGGGCCAGAGAGGCCCCGTGCCTGTGTCCTCCACCACATTGCTGGCACCACCCGTGGGCCAGGCTGCTCACACCATCACCATCACGGCTGCAGTTGTCCCGAGGGGAGGAGCCTGAGGCCTGAGGCCATGGGCTTCCCTGTTCGGCCAGAGCAGATTCAAGACTGCCCCATGTGGGCGGCGCTCCCCCCACCCCCCGCCCCGTGCTTCCTGAGAAGTGGCCCGTGAAAGGCCTTGGTGTGAGGGAAGCAAGAATCTCAGGGGATGGTGTGGGGGGCCCTGCAAGGCCAGCGCCCCCCCGGGGTGGTGGAAGCCGAGTTGGGGGATGGCCGAGGGTGTGGCCGCTGCCCTGGGGGACGCCCGCTGGCCCAGCCTGGCAGGCCAACGTGGTGATGCCCCTGCCCGCTGGCTGTTTGCTCGGCGGCTGTAGGGGGGTTGTGGGGGGGGGAACCATATGGCTCCTGTGGGTTCTCAAGGCCAGACTGGACCAGACACTCCTCTGTGGAAACAAATCAGAAAGGGTATTGGGGATTTATAAGTCAGGGAGAACCTAGGAACCCAGAAATCCCAAGATCTGGAGAGAGGGAGCCGAGTCCGTGGGGCTGCCCCTTTGCCCTGCAGCGAGTGCAGAGGCCGGTGCCTACTCTTGCAAGGTGTTCAGGAATCCAGTGGGATCTTGTTTGTAGCAAGGCTCTGCAGGGCCCACCCAGCAGGGAGTCCTAGGGCCACACCACGGGCCCCATCCTAGAGACTGCGTCACTGACCTTCCTTACGTCTCAGGAGATACAAGTGTCACCCGCCCTGACTTTGACTTTTCATTGGTTGGTGCTTTCCTGGTCATTGCTTTCATCCCCTTTTGGAGGGTAGTCTTCATCAGAGTGGGATCCTGCTGGGTGTGGCTTACATTTGACCCCTTAGGGCCCAGCACGGAGCACATGAATGCATTAATATGGAAGTAACAGCCGGAGCCCCTGAGCCTGCTAGGCCTGGTCGTGTGCCTCAGGACGTTGAGTGGTGCTGGGGGGAGGTGCCCAGACCTGACTCAGCAGGTGCTCGGGGATGCACAGAAATGCGTGAATCCTGGGTGCCTGGCTGGCTCCCTTGGTGGAGCGAGCGCTCTTGATCTCAGGGTCATGACTTAGAGCCCCATGTTGGGTGTAGACTTGACTTAAAAATCAAATCTTTAAGAACAAAAAAAGAAATGTGTGAGTCCCATGAAGGCACCTGGCACCTTTCCTGTTGGCCCTAGAAAAATCTGGGTCCTATAAAACCACCTCTTTTGAACATTTGGTCCCCTCTTTTCCGGCAGGTGTACC
This sequence comes from Mellivora capensis, assembly GCA_004024625.1. NCBI lineage: Eukaryota > Metazoa > Chordata > Mammalia > Carnivora > Mustelidae > Mellivora > Mellivora capensis. The sequence continues at coordinate 27,300 of PISX010003262.1, forward strand.
CCAAGCTTCCTACCTTTAAGGCAGCACTTCTCAAACTTGAATGTGTCTGCAAATTGCCTGGGGGTCTGGTTAAAAAGCAGATTCTGATTCAGCAGGTCTGGGTGGGGCCCCAGACTGTCTTCCTAACAGCTCCTGAAGGTGCTCCCTGCTGCTGGTCCGTCCCATTTCGCGGGTCCACTGCACCGCATATCTCTGCACATGCACACGCGCAGTCTCTCAGAGACCCCAAGACCACACTGCAGTATTCAAGGGCCCCTCTGATGGGCTCCCCACGATTCCAGAGCTGGCTGAGCACCAGGACCCTCCCGCAGGAGTCTTAGTGGTCCCGTGAGTGAATCTCAGAGACAAGGACCAGGTGGTTGGGTGCTGGGCTCAGCTCTGCCACTTTATTTTTATCACCTTGGCCAAATCCCATCATTCCTCTGGGCCTCGGTTTCCCCATCTGATACATGTTTGAGTTCTGGGATCCTCCAGGGGCCTAGAAACCCCAACTGTAATATCCTATGAAATATGATAACCACTTTGTGTGTCCCAGGCGCTTCCTCATATATTAACTTATTTACTCATAGGAATTCAGCAGGAAAGTGCTAGTATTGCCCTATTTTACCCCTGGGGAAACAAGCACAGCGAGTCTGACTAGCCCAAGATCAAAGAAGTAGCAATAACACCAGCACGTGAGCCAGACCATTTCCTCCAGAATCCGTGCTCTTAACCATTGCCCTCGACTGCCCCTGGTAACACCTGTCAAGAGTGATTGTTCACCCAGTAAGACTGCTCGATCCGGCTGTTCCTGAAAGAAGCCTTCTTTCTTGGGGGCTTTATCTCTCCCAGTGAACTCTGTGCAATTTAGAGAGGCAAGCTTGGCCTGAGCCCCACAGAAGCACAGCAAGCCCTTCCAGGGCTCAAAATCTGCCATGAAATGAAATGCCAAAAAAACGGTCTGGTCAGGGGACCTGGGGTCTTGTTAGTTTTAACAAGCGCCCGGTGCATTCTTCAGGGCAGCCCCTGTAGGAGCCACCAGAGCCACAGTGTCTGGGGGTTACTATCTGCCTGGGTACTTAGACATCCCCTCTGAGCTACTGTGCCTTTCCTCTAGGACTCTGAAATATCTTGCCAGGTGGCAGGGGTCTGACCCTTTACACTTCCCATATCTGTCTGCTAAAGACAGAAAGCAAATGCATCCTCTGTTTTACGTGTTTGCTTCCTCTACCCCCATAAACAGGGCTTAAAGAGAACATCCCATCTGAAAACTCAGATGCAGGGCGCCTGGGTGGCTCAGTCCATTAAGCGTCTGTCCTTGGCTCTAGTCATGATCTCAGGGTCCTGGGATCGAGCCCTGCGTCAGGCTCCCTGCTCAGTGGGAAGCCTGCTTCTCTCTCCCTCTGCACCACCTGCATGTCCTTTCTCTCTCAAATAAGTAATCTTTTGTAAAAAATAAATTAAAAATAAAACAAAAACTCTAACGTTTATGAAAACTTTAGAACGCCGACCAGAGTTGGACAATGTTGGATGTCAGGCCAGTAAACTTCTCTTGAAATAACCCGAGGAGAGAGGGCACCTCTGAGCCTGCCCATAACTGTCCCTGGTTCAGATCCCGTGCAGCGTCACATCCTCTAGGACACTGTCTCTCCCCTGTCCCCTCCCTCCTCTGAACTCCGTTAAGTTCACACTTGCCACTTGCAGAATCCAGCATGCTGGGTCATCTTCCTCCTGCCATGTGGGCCTTTTCCCATTATAGTCGGCATCTCCCCAGCACTCCAGGACAAAGCCCCAGCGGTATTGTGAGCCTTTTCTTGGTACCACACTACCTTAGACACACGGGAGATGCTCACCAGTGTGGGTTGGCTGAAGTACAACTTTGGTCCCTTCCAGTATGAACCAGACCTGGAACACAGGTCATTTGCCAAGTGGGGGTCATTTAGGGAAACTTTTTTTTAATAAAGATTTTATTTATTTATTTGAGAGAGAGGCAGTGAGAGAGCATGAGCCAGGAGAAGGTCAGAGGGAGAAGCAGACTCCCCGTGGAGCTGGGAGCCCGATGCGGGACTCCATCCCGGGTCTCCGGGATCATGACCTGAGCCGAAGGCAGTCGTCCAACCAACTGAGCCACCCAGGCGTCTCTAGGGAAACTTTTTATGGGTCAATAGGAAAGTTGGAAAGCTGCCCGTGGGTTTTCTATGTAAACGATGCCTTTAAAAAGTGCCAGGGAATAGTTTGTGTTCACTAGAAATGCAGACTAAATAGATATCTTTGGCCACTTCTTCTCAAATTGCTTTTTAAAAAACTCTTCTTTCATTAATTGAGCTCCTGGTTCACATATTTCGGGTCTAAGTGAGTGGAATTTTTTGTCATGTTCATTCATCACTGGATAAGGGGGCATGTGCCGTGTACCAGTATGAAACAGAAGCCAGGTTTCCTGGTGACCCAGAGACATGACAGTGTCAGGGTTAGGAAAGCCATGGGGGTCTGGGGGCGTATCTCCTGCAGCGGGACATGCCGGAGCCATGCTGCCCCGGTAGGACTGCCCGGGGCCTGGCCCGCAGCGCAGAGCTAGCTGCTCTCTAGTACTCCAGTCGCTCCCTGGCCGCTTTCTCCACCCATTTCCATGCATCTAGCTCTGAGCCAAGAGAGGGGCTAGCTGCCTCCTGCTTAGCGTCAGAGCTCTTCCATGGCTCTTCGAGTGACATTTTTTTTCCTCTTCTCAGGAAGTCTCTAAAAACCTCACCAAGGAAAATGAGCAAATCAAAGAAGACATGGAAGAAATTCGGACGGAGATGAGCAAGCTAGGGAAGGAGAACTGCTCCAGCAGCATCCTAGACAGCATGCCCGACGTACGCTCGGCTCTGCAGAGGGACACGGCTGCAGCCTACGCCCACCCAGAGGTGCGGACCTGGCCCCGAGGCAGCCGGGGTTGGGGGGTTGTGGGGCTTGGGGGGTGCACAGCCCCGGGAAGCACACGGCCAGCCTTGCACCTGCGCCAAGCTCTGTGAATTTGGATGCCTTCACAGCCATGGTCACATTTCTTCTAGACGGTCCTTCTATAGGTGTGATGGGGCAGGGGACAGGTCCGTGGTACCTAATGGTGAAGCCCGCAGGGGCTCCGTGAGGAAGCCGTGACGCCCTGGCCCCACTCTGCCACTCGAATGATGAGTGAGGAAGAGCGGGCGTGCGTGGCAGGTTGTCTGGGACCATCGTGGTTCACTCCTGCCGTCCTGGCGTCATTATGGACAGAACCTTCTTTGGCTCTCAAAAGCTCCCTAGTTAGAAACAGGAAGTTGTGGGGCCTCCCTGTTCACACAGGGTTTGTGGTGCACTCCGGCCTGTGGTGCACTCCGGCCTCCATCGCTCTCCCGGGTGGTTTTCCCTCAGTTCCGGCAGGCCGGGCGGAGATCGGGATCCTCACTTTCCAGAGGAGGGGACACATCCCGGAACGGTCGTGGGGTGCCTCACTCGGCCAGGAAGTGGTGGCAGGGCTTCTCAAACCTCTCTTTCCTCCCACCCAGTGGCATCCCGGCATGAGCCCCCCGCCCCCCGTGAATAAAAGGGAACGTTGTCTGATGGGGTCTGGAGCAATGCCACAGGACCTGCTTATCAAAAATGTCCCCACGTGGTGCTGGTTCCTTTTGACCCCAGTTAGTAAGTTACGCTCATGTGCGTTTCTGTGGCTCTGAGTATTGCCGTTTAATGTGGTGGTTGTGTCCTAAGCTGGTGCCCAAGACACAGTATCCATTTGGGAGCTAACCCCGAAGAGCGGAAGAGGAGGAAACAGTCAGTTTAGGTGGCAGGACTTGAAGAGTGCGAGACGCAGTGTGTGAGCAGGTCTGGGTCAAGTGTCAGAAGAGGGTCCTTGGCAATAAGGGGACGACAGCAGTTAAGAGAGGCCTTGCTGGCCTTAACCGGGCCAACCCAACTGAGCTGGGTGGTGGACGGCAGAGCCTGGATTCCAGATGGACCCTCCTGGGGTGGCAGGCGGGGTGGAGGGGAGCAGGGCCTGGGACCATCAGAGTCGCTGAGCTGTGCCGTGTGCCAGGGCATGGAGAAGGGCCAAGCATTGCTACCTAGGACTCTGCTGGGGTCAGTAGGAACTGGGATGGGAGAGGAAGTCAGCCTGGGCTTGGAACTCTTGGAAACTCATCACCGTGGTGCCAGGCAGGCAGCAGCTGTGGGTTAGGAGGGCACCCTGGGCACATGTGTTCCCAAGGTAGGACGGCAGGCGGATTAGGACTTTGGAGGCAAGAAGCCCCAAAGACGGTGTGGCACTCGCACCCTGCCCAGCGTGTAACTCAAAATAAAACCAGTTCCAAACCAGAAAATAAGGATGAGGAAGGCCAATAATTTTCTGGCTTTACCCATGATGACTACTTTGATGCATTTTTGGACGTATTATATTTCTTCAACGATTATTTTTATTCTCGTTTTTAGTTGTCCCCCAACAGACTAGCTACTGAGCATGTGTTTAGTCTGCTTGGTGGGTCATCCTTGAACAGATCTGAGCTTATAAACCAAAAAGCCAAGGACATTTGGGCTGAAAGGGACCTTGGAGGTACCCTCTCCCCCCACCCGGGGCCCAGCGGCTCCTATCTCAGCCCATCTGGCATGTTCCTCTGGCCCCGTGCCCAGTGGTGTCCGGCATTCCCCGTCCTCTCTGGCTTCCAGCTTCCCGCTCGGCTGAGCTGGAGAATTCGGCTGTTGTCTTGATGATACATTATGTGGTATGTTCAGCAACCCAGCTCATATTTCCTGAGGGCAAACAGTAAACCAAATCAAACACACCAAACTCTTTTTCTCTTTGCTCAGCAAAGCCCTTTCCCCTCCTGAAATTCCCATTCATCACTCTGCTGAAGTTAGCACAATCCACCCAAATGGGTTGGT
>PISX010003262.1:32271-69959 GCA_004024625.1 Mellivora capensis
GGGGGGGGGGGGTGGTTAGAGCCAGGGCCAGGGAGGGGTGGGAAAGTGGGAAGCCGGGAAGAAGGCCCAAGGCCAGGATCTTCCTCCCCTTCTTTATCTTTCCGTGTCTTTAGCGAACCCCGTGCTAGAAAGGAGGCAAGTGGGGGCGGGGTTGGTGGTTATTTTCAGGGTTCTCCGTTGATCCTGGGGCTTCTCGGAGTGGTGAGTGGCAATATGTCAGAGGCCTCTCTCCAAGAAGGTCTTGCCTGGAGGGTTGGCAAGGGGCTCCGGGGGCTGGGTTGGGAGTGGAAGGGCAGGGTGGGAGCAGGGACATAGGGACGCCAGGAGGTGAAGTCATACAACAAGCTCTCAGATTAGCAGAGAGAGGAAAGCAGAGCGTGGTGGGGGCAGCTGCGCCCAGCTCAGCCTGTCGCCAGTGAATCCAAGGAAATTATATGTTCTCTGGCAGAGGCTGCCATGGTCTTGCTCCATCTCCTTGGCTGGGAGAAGGAACTGCAGTTCCCGCCTGCCCTGGAGAGCCTGGAATTAAAGACAGTTCCTGGGGTTTACCATGAAGAAATGGCAACCTGCTTTCGCAATGCACAGGAGACCAGGGTCCAGCAATTAGCCGGCCCACAGTGTCTGAGTCAAACATGGGGCCTTTATCCGCCTCCCAGCCTCCTTCCCCAGTGGGAAAGGAGGGATCCCCACATCTGCTGGGCACTGGCCAGACCAGGGCCCTGTGCACTTGAGGATGTAGATGAGTTTTTGGATAGCAGACAAGTTAGTCCCGTGGTCACTGGTGTGGGCAGCGTGGCTTCATGGCAGGAAGGGGGTAGGCTCTGAACACAGCAGCCCCGGCCCTGCCTGGTAGGTGCCCCCCTCCGCCCTTCACCGACTAACCAGCAGCCAACTTGCGCTAGATGACCCCTAGTCCCCTTTTCCTTGCTTGCAAAGTGTGGATAGTGCTGTCTGCCTTGCCTCATTGTTGTAAGGGCCAAAACACCATGAAGGTCAAGGTGGGTGCTCCCTGAAATCCATCACCACAGGCTCTGCGTCCCTGCATCTCTCGTCCACACCACGGTGGCGGCAAGAAATGGGAATTGAGGACAGGCTGGTGGCAGGTGTGGGGGCTCCCCAGGACCCCTCCCTGGGCGGCTCTCGCACCCCCGCCCTGGGGGCTGGCAGAAGGGTGCTGCTGGCTTGCAGGCTCTTCTCCACAGTGTGCTGGGGCGTGAGGAGCTGCCGCGTCAGCTCTGTCACCTGAGTCGACTCTTTTGTCACAGGAAAGCCAGTAACCTACTGTAAAGCATCATTTGACAAAATCCCAGTGCCCGTCATAAATGCAGCCCATTCCCTGGGATTTGTAACGGGGGAAAAACTCACTGTCACCAGGGTGCCTCGGTCAGAAGAACACGCAGCTCTTTGATTTCAGGGTCGTGAGTTCGAGCCCCACGTTTGTCATAGAGATTACTTTAAAAAAAAAAATTCAGTGTAATAGGTCCTAAGGAGCACCCACTCAGGGGACTCAGAGATGCGCAAGAGGTGGCTATTCTTCCAGCTCCTTCGAGTCTGCAGAGGCAAAATCCTTCCATAATGCCCGTGGAAGGCAGGTGGGGAGAGGGGATGTGACAGGAGGAATGGACTTGCGTCCGTTGGAAGTTGTGTTCAGCTTTGAGGAGAAGCCCCGAGCACGGTGCCTCAGACAGTAGGGGGGCTGCTGTTCTTTCACGAAGAAGGATCCTCGGAGGCAGGCCGACCTGGCCGGTGTGCTTAGCTGCATGAAGCCGTTAGCAAGGCCCGTCCTCAGAATCCCCTCATGGTCACAAGATGGGTGCCCAGCGGAAGCTGCCCCATCCACATTGCAGGCCAGACCGACCAGGAATAGTGCGGAAGATGCCTTCCAGCTGACAGCCCCCCATTTAAGGAACGTTTCCAACAGCTCTTTCCACCACCTTATCCTTGTACCCCACTGGCCAGAACTTTGTCCCGCGGCTGCTCCCACAGAGCCAGTTTCCCATTGGAAAGGAACAGGAGACGGGATTTGCATTAATTCAGTCAGAAGCCTCTGCCACAACATGCGAAGTGAGGATTGAGAGAGATTAATCACGAACGAGAAGGTCTGGGAGTGTTTTCTTAAGGACCTGAGATGCTAGCCAGGCCTTGAGAAATGGGTAGGTTATGGTAAGTGGCTCTGGAAGGGGGAAGGAAGTGGGCTTCCAGACGGAAAGAGCAGTCTGAGCCAAGAGCCCTGAGCTCAGGAGAGCCAAGAGGCCGAGAGGTCAGCCTGATGACTGAAGGACCGAGGGATGGGGCTCGGGGCGCGGCGGGGGTGGGTGGGCAGAACCGGAGAAAAGAATGCTGAGCTGGGTAAAGGTCCATTTTTAAGAGGGGTGTAAATGCCCGGCCAGGGACCTTGGACTTTCTTCTGGATGCATCAGGTGGGTTGGGTCATTCCTTGTGATGGTGGAAGTAAGAGCTTCCCCCAGAGGTGGGCATCTTGGGCCTCCGGCCTCATGTCCCTGCCCGGGCACCGTTGTCCACACAGGGATCTCCCTGGAAACACCTGACTCCAGATCTAAGTCACACAGCAGCCCTAGCCCAGGTTGAGAGGAGGACTGCACCTTCTGGGAAGTACAGCGTGGAGGTCAGAGACACATGCTGGAGCCAGGGTACCGGGGTTCAAATCCTGCCTCCACCACTTCCCAGCTGTGGGACCTGGGGCAACCTCTCTGTGCCTCAGGTTCCTAACGTGTAAATGAGAATGGTAAAGAGTTCCTACCCCGGAGGACAGTGCCTTATCTGCAGCTTTGCCTCCTCCTGACCCCTGCCTGCCTGACCGGTGACCCGGCCTTCCCTTGTGTCCCCTCTGAGGAGCAGTATGAGGAGCGGTTTCTGCAGGAAGAGACCATGTCCCAGCACATCAACTCCGTCGAGCTCCTGCAGACACGGCCCCTGGCCCCGCCGGAGGTGGCGAGGTCCCAGCGGCCCCTGCAGAGGCAGGTGCACCTGCGGGGCCGGCCAGCCTCCAAGCCCACCGTCATCCGGGGCATCACCTACTACAAGGCCAAGGTCCCCGAGGAGGAGAATGACATCGAAGAGCAGCGTGAGTTGGGGTCAGCAGGCCGCTGCACAGGCTGGGCGGGGAGGGAGTCGCCATTTGGACCCTCCCGCAGTCTAATGACTGCTGTGGCCTCGCGGGGCCAGCAGGGTCATGGGGGAATTGCCCTCCGAGACAAAAGACCAGAGTTCCTGCTGCGTTTCCTCACAATTTGCTGCGCTGCCTCCGGCGGGGCACTTAAGGTCTCTGGGCTTGCGAAGATCACGTAGCAAAGCTATAGGGGACTTCGGTGCCCTCCAGTCCTGTTTTAAGGACACTGAGGCTTGTGGGGAGAGGGGTGCTGTGCTCAGGATAGCACCTGCTGTCCCTGCCTCCAGGGGACCGGGCTTCTCCCTCTCCCAGTTTGTGCTCACCTAGCTGTTGACGTAATCAGTTTGCCCACTTTTAACCTTGTCTGTTCTCTTTTTTAATTACTGATCTGTGGGATTTTTTTTTAAAATTCTGGAACAAGTCCTTTGTCAGCGGTAAGTGCCGCACACATTTTTGCCCTGCCTGTGGACCACAGCTTCAGTTCCTTAACGGTGGTTTTGGCAAGCAGAAGAAATGCAGTTTGCTCTTTATTTCATTTGTAGTTAGACCTCTTTGTGTCCTAACAGAGATTTGCTTCCTCATATGCCTTTTCTGCTCAAAACTCTGCCCCCTCCCCCATTTCATTCAGAATAAGAACCGAAGGCCAAACGTGGCACCCAAACACCAGGTGACCCAGTTCCTGTGCCCTCCCTACCATCATGGGTCACTCTCCCCGTACACCCTCTGCCTTGTCCACACCGGACCCACCGCAGGCACGTTCTGGCCTCAGGGCCTTTGCACTGCTGCTTCTCGCCCCAGAATACTCTTCCCCAGATGGCTGCTTGGCCAGCTCCCTTAGCTCCTTCAGGCCTCTCTCATCTCCATCCTGACCACTTGATCCATTATGCAAGTCTCCCCCCGCTCCCTGCCAGCTCTCCGGACACGCCTCACCCTACTCAAATGTTCTCCTCAGCACCATCAAGTGCGCTGTCTGCCTGTCCTTTAGTGTCTGTGCCACTAGACAGAAGCCCCATGAAGGCAAGATGTCTGTTTTGCTCCCGGCTGTTGAGTGTGCTCCATAAACATGCTGGATGAATGGACAGGGTGACTGGCTTCTTCTGGGCTCCGTGGCCATGGGTGCGGGTCCTCCCCATGTCCCCGAGCCTGGGTGGAGCTGAGAGGCAGTCCAGTCGGAGACCCTCCAGGGGACGCAGTGCCCTCCCATCCCTGCAACTTCTCACCCTCTTCTGAAATCCCAGCTGGGCTCCATCTCTGAACCAGGGCGTCGTGTTGAGGAAAGGAACCCTCTCATTATTTTTTTCTCTCATTATTTTTTTCTAAAGATTTTATTTATTTGAGAGAGAGAGAGGGAGGGGAAACACAAGTGGAAGGAGAGGGAGAAGCAGGCTCCTCCTGTTAGCAGGGACCCTGACTTGGGGCTCGATCCCGGGACCCTGGGATCATGACCTGAGTGGAAGGCAGATACTTAACCAGCTGGGACCCCGAGGTGCCCCAGGAACCATCTTCTTTTTTTTTTCTTTTTTTTAAAATTTTATTTATTTATTTGAGAGAGAGGCAATGAGAGAGAGCACAAGTGAGGAGAGGGTCAGAGGGAGAAGCAGACTCCCCGTGGCGCTGGGAGCCCGATGTGGGACTCGATCCCGGGACTCCGGGATCGTGACCTGAGCCGAAGGCAGTTGTCCAACCAACTGAGCCACCCAGGCGTCCCAGGAACCATCTTCTTAATCTGCCAAATGCCACGTGCTCTTGCTTCTCTCACAGTGCTCCTCTCCCTGAGTCACAGATGACCTTGTGTTTGTTTCCCAGAAGATGAGTTTTTCAGTGGTGACAATGGAGTGGATTTGCTGATTGAAGACCAGCTTCTGAGACACAATGACCTGGTGACCAGTGCCACCCGGAGGCCAGTGGTCACCCGTCAGGGCACCACTGGGATGAGTGACACGCAGACCTCAGCCCTGGCCGCGCCCTCAGAGCCCAGCACCCCGGACCCCACCCTGTCTGCCTCAGCGGAACAGTTCTCAGCACCACTCCAGACCTCCTCCGTGTTTCCAGGTCCCACAGCAGAGGCAAGCCTGGAACCTTCCACTCAGGTACCAGCCACCACCGTGGCCCACACAGCCACCCGGCAGCCTCCGGCCTCGGCTTCCCCGCCAGCGGCCTCTGGGAACCCATTTACTGAGGCTCCACACATGGCCCTGGTGCCTCCCACCACAGTCCGGACAGACTCGCTGGGGAGAGATGCTACCACAGGGCAGGGCGCAGCCCCTGCCAGCCCCACCCTGAGCCCAGAAGAGGAGGATGACATCCGGAATGTCATAGGTGAGTTCCTTCCGCCTGGCCACCATGTCCTGCTCAGCCCGGGGGTAAGCTGAAAGGAGAGAGAGGAGCCAAAAGGGCAGAAGGTCCTTCCTTCTCTGGAAGGAAAGGCGGGTGGAGTTATGCCTTCAGCCAGTGATCAGTGTTAATAACATCTAGGGGTGGTGGTGTTGCTGCCGTGGTTTTTAGAGAGAAAGAAAGTGCATGCGCATGCATATGAGTGACCACGGAGCGGGGGGGACAGAAGGAGAGAGAGAATCTCAAGCAAACTCCCTGCTGGGCACGGAGCCCGGCACGGGGCTCGACCTCACGACCCTGAGATCATGACCTGAGCCAAAACAAGAGTCAGATTCTTAATTGACTGAGCCACCCGGGTGCCCCAACATCTAGGGTTTATGTATTTGAAATGAGCCAGTGGCGCCAGTGGGAAGCGCCTCTCTGAGGTATACATAAGTCAGTGGAGAGAGGGCCTCATGGGTCAGTTTTGTAAACATTTGTTGAGCGCCTTCTGTGTCCTAGGCTTTGTGATGGGGGTTGGGTACCTGGCAACGACTAGGTTTTCTGCAGTGGATTTACCAGGCTATGAAGTAACTAGTGACTCTTGTTCGTGGACGTCCCAGAATAACAGAGAAGAGGGAGCATGGTACCACTAGTACAGTGGGCCCCAGGGCCCCAAGCGGCGGCCTTGGAGAGCGTGGATCGCTGTGGCTTCGTGGGATAGATGCTGCCGCGGCAGAGGGAGGGAGAGACCGAGGGAGCACCAGCGTGGCCTGGATGCTAAGCAGGCTGGGAGGCTGTTCTAAGGAGGTGTCGTTTGAGCTGGGTTTTGAAGGATGAACAGGAGTTTTCTAAACAGAGAAGGGAAGCCTTCTAAAGGATTTAAAGGAAAAAAGCACGTTCCGGAACTGTGGCAAGTGCGGTCTGTTCCAGAAGCTCCAGAGCCACATGGTGACTCTGAGAACCGTGGTTGGAACACGTGTCGGGGAAAGACAGCTAGAGAAGGACATGGGAGCAGGCTGCAGGGGTCTCTCCCAAAGACAACGCAGCCAGACATCCACTGAGGCACCACCGAGACTGACTATTGAATAAGAGTTTCACCAAAGTGCTTGTTGAAAAATGTATGTGCTTTGACAGAAGACATGGCTTGCCTTATACCTTTTCCTTCTTCCCACTTCCCACTCCCTTGGCCGCCTTGTCTCCATTCCCTCCTCAGAACAATGTGCTGGCTACTGTCAGACAAGGTTGGGGAAGGAGCACCTGCCAGGAGCAGGCACCTGGGTCAGAGCCAGGTCTCAGCCACTGACAGTTGTGTGACGTTGATCGAATCCCTCCCTTTCAACGGGACTCTGATGTAATTAGACATTTGCTAAAGCCTGTTTCCTCCACAAAATCCTGTGGTTTCTTGCAGTAGGTTTATCAGGCGGTGATATAGCAAGGGAAATTCCCAGAATAATGGCACCGTGGGAGCAGGGAAATAACCAGTAGAAATAGACCCCCGGGCAAAAGCTCATGAACCTCCAGAAGAAGCCCGTGCTTGAGCCACAGAGGGGGTGGGAGCAGGAGAGGATGGTCTTTTTCATTTTCTTCCCCTTCCGTGGTGGAAGCAAGCTGACCGTGGCATAGAAGGCAGTCGCTCTGCACGGATGTGAATTCTGAAGCTGTAGATCCTGCTTGATTTCCGCAGACTGCCCTGAGGCCTGAGCCCGAGGTTCCCACTTCCTCCCTGGCTCGGGTAGCTGCGACCACGCTCCTGGGGCCACAGGCCCTGAGCCCCACACCGTACCCCCCACTCTGCCACCGCTTCACCCATGAGTGGGAGGGACAGTTCCCCTCAAAACATTGCCGCGCCCCTCCACAGCTGGCTCGGATAGGGACAGTGAAGACAGGTAGGCCTGCACACCTTTGTGCCCCCAGTGATGCCGTCCATCAGCCTCGGAGCTGTCTCCTCGGGTGACTTCCTCGCCAGGAGTGAGTGCTCTGCTGTGCCCGCCTCCCCTGGGGGCCGCCGGCAGTGTAACTGCCAACGGGCCCCTTTCTGGGCCCCTCAGGAACCCCCCTCCTCTAGGAGCCTGAGATGCTGAGGCAGGAAGGAGACGCCCCGCATCCTGGCGGCCATTCGCCTGGTGGAATCCGGAGGGGGCAGAATGTTTCCTCTTGCTGCTCCGGATTCTGTTTAACCAGAACGACAGCAGTGCATGGAGGGTGTAAGGTTCTGCTTCTAGACTAGCCTGTCGGGTTTTGTCTCGGGTCCACCACCGAGAAAACACAGGGACGTGAATGTGCACGTGGGGTTTTCTTCAAACACACACGGGTGAAAAGACAGGGTGGCTCGGAGAAGGGACAGGGCTGCGTGGACTCCCTGACTGGCTTGTTTTGGGGAATCATCTTTTTTAAAAGATTTGTTTGAGAAAGCACACGTGCGCACATGTGCATGCATGAGCACGAGCAGGAGGGGCAGAGGGAGAGGGAGAGAGAATCTCAAGCAGACACCACCCCTGCCCCGCCCCACTGAGCAGGGAGCCCGATGCAGGGCTCCATCTCACGACCCTGAGATCATGACCCACGAGATCACAGGCTGAGCTGAAACCAGGAGTCGGACACTCAAACCGATGGCACCACCCAGGCGCCCCTTGGGGAATCATTTTTAATTGCTTATCGCCGTCAGGTGCCTCCCTGAAGCTGCTGTGAGTGTGGGTAGGATTTCTTTTCTGGATCCTTCTCTGCAGACCCCTGATTATCTGTGCCTGGTGAGTAAGACCAGGTCGCGCTGCGTGTCCTGGTTGCAGGTAAATGAAAACCATTGGCTGAAACCAACATAGGGTGCGGGTCTGCTGCCCCTGAAGGTTGTTTTCTGCTTCGTGAGGCTGGCTGTTTTGATTTTGAGCTATTTGAGGTGTGGTCTTAAACGGGGCTGCTTTTAAGAGAAACATCCTATCCCATGCTTTCCAAATCTGATTTTGTGATGTCCTAAAATGCCTAACCATGATCCTCAGGGGAATTATAAACCTTTCAGAAAAACTCCAAAAACAAGTAAATTAGAATTAACTTTTGGTTATGGAAACAAGCATTTGGCTGAAGTGTAGTCACTGTGGGACAGGGAAGGGGAAATTACTGTCAGTGATGGCAGCTGGCTCTCCAAGAGAGGGGTCAGCCACACCGTCCTGGGGCCTGGGGAGGGGTCAGCCACACCGTCCTGGGGCCTGGGGAGGGGTCAGCCACCGTCCTGGGGCCTGGGGAGGGGTCAGCCACACCGTCCTGGGGCCTGGGGAGGGGTCAGCCACCGTCCTGGGGCCTGGGGAGGGCTGCTCAGTTTCTGCAGAGCAGGGAAAGGCTGTGCCACGTGGGCCAGGTCCGCAGAGCCCCAGACTTGAATGGCTGCAGCTCCTGATGCGAGTTTTTCCACGGGGCTGGTTTGGGGCGGGGAAGGAGAGGGGAGGAGCAGACAAGAGGACTGTCAGGATAACGACAGCGTCAGCGAGAGCCTGTCTCTGTTGAATCCAGGAAACTTGATCTGGGAAGACCAGGCTCCCAGACTAGCCTGAGACCTTAACAGTCCCTGAGGTTCGCTGGCCCTCCAGCTGTGGGCGGGGAGGGGACTGGAGAGAGGGAAGGTGGCCAGGCCTGCCTGCCACGCGTCAGGGGGGCTGGCCTGGGCTGCCCGAGAAAGGTGGTGCTGGCAGAGCAAGAGGGCAGGACCCATGAGGCCCAGCCTCTGCAGCGGCCAGACCAGATGCTGACAAGACCGGTCCCTGCCCCGGACTCCATGGGCTCTCTGCTCCAGCCGCTTGGTCCCCAGCCCCCTAGCCAGCCCCCTGCAGCCACAGGGATCTTCAGTCATAACCAGGGGCTCTGGCCACGGAAACGAGAATGGAAAGTAGAGACCGTGCATGGAAGTGGGTGAGGAAAAAAGTCTTCCCCTCTGCCAGGAAAAGGGTTCCTCCAGCACCACTCTTCGCCACCCTGACAGGGGGTGAGAGGGCTCACTTCCCGAGAGGACCGCTGGTGGAGGGCGACAGGTGACCAGCGTGGCACGAGGGAAGCCTGGCAGACAGGATGCTCTTGGTCCAGCCGAGGCCGACATGGGCTCTGACGGTGAACCCCCATCTCCTGGCGTGGTTGCCAGCATGTGCATCTCGGTGGAGAGGACGTCCGCACAGGCAGAGCACTGTGGGGGCAGTGAAGGGAGCCCTGTGCAGGGGCACATACTGGGGGGCAGGGCTCTGGGACAGGGAGCCAGGGGCCTGATGAAGGGGAGCGCGGTCTTAATGCTGGAAGTGGTAGAGAGAGTTGGAAGCCTGGCTGCCCTCAGTCAGAGCGGCGGGGGGGGGGGTTCTCGGGCAGGCCCGTGGAGGGTGACCCCCCACCACCGGTGATGGCACCTCAGAGAGAGTCAGGGCAGCGACCCCCTCGCTTGTGTTTCAGACATGAGAACATCCTTCCAGCTGTGGGGACGGGATGCATCGCGTGTTTGGGGTCCGAGGGACTCTCTCCTGGAAAGAGACGCTGACCTGGCTGTCTTGAAGGAGTGCGAAGGGCAGTGGTGCCACAGTGAGGAGGCGCAGGGCCGTGGGAGCAGCGAGCCAGGCAGCTGGGGGCCGGGGGGCCCTGGCCCCGATGAGCACGTGGGGGCCGCGCCAGGGAAGGTCGTCAGTTGAAAGCTTCTCCTTTCCTTCTGGGGTGACTCACTCTCTCTTGCTCTCATTAGGCTGGTTTTTTTTTTTTTTCTTGGCTATTTCATGCCATTCTGAGTGAAGAAATATTAAAAATTCCCAGAATTAGCATGAGTTTTACCATTCATCTTTATACCATGAATGTCAGGTTTTTTAACTGCATATATAAGGTCACTTGACTCCGGTGTGGCAGTCACTGAAATGACATGATGCCTGTGTCATAGCTCCTTCATACATTTCCATTTTGTTCCTGGCGGAGCAGGGGAGACGCTGCTCAAAGCCAGCTCAGCTGTTCTGTCTCCCTCGCTGCTGTGTGCCCATGTTAGCAGCGCTCCCTCTCTCCAGCCCACTGAGCAAGGAAAGACTGACAAGAAAAAGACTGTGAGTCACCCGGTTTTTCCGTCTTATCATTTTTAGCCCAAGTTGTTGGCTAATGCAAGGAAGTAACACAAGAAAGAAATAATACAGAGCTCTTTACTCGGTTTTTCGTGTTTCTTAAAGCACCGCCGTCTTCTTCGTTCAAAGCCAGCTCTGGCCCGATGGAAGATGTGGCCTCGGGGGCCGTCAGGCCCCCCTTACTCAGTTGTGGGGGCAACGCGCTCCCCGGAGTCTGGCTGAACTCCCACGTGCACTGGGTCCGCCTGGAGCTCCGTGCTCATCAGGGGTAGCAAACACTAGCCCTGGGTGGCAGGAAGGAACACACAGTCAGGGTGCCCGCTCCCAGGCACACACACACGCTCCACTGTCCTGTTAGACTTCGCTTCTAGAACATGAGGTCACAGGTAAACTGACGAAGAATGTCAGGATGGGGACAGCAGGGCATTACCCGTGGGGTGCCCCCTTCTGAGCAAGGCACAGGTGACATGGCAGGAGGGCCCCTGGGAAGACCATCCGTGGGGGACCGGCCAGGGAGGTCAGGCTGGCCGCCCGAGGGCTGCGCTCATCCTGAGGCTGCTTTTAGTCCAGAGCTCTCCATCGGGTCAGCGGCTCTCCCGCCCCACCGCAGCCTCTGCGTCTGCCCTCTGGCCCGCACTCCCTGCTGCACCTGTTCAGTCCCTGCCTGGCCTCCCAAGCCATCTGAGTTCGAGAACTCTGAAGCGGGGGATGGCAAGAGCAAGCGTGGACAGGATTGGGGTGCCCGGGCTGCCCACCGTGGCTGGTGATGGCTGTTAAGGGTTTACGCAGAACACAGCTCATGACTGTGGGGCGGGATAGGCAGGAGGGGCAGAGAGGATCCAGAGGGGACAGCGGGGTAGCCAGAATGAACCCGGAAAGACGCGGCGAGGTCCGAACTGAGCCACAGAGGTGAAAAGGAAGGGCAGGGAGAGGGAGGAGACGGCAACCTGTGGGTTTGGGGGCAGGAGGAGACCGCAGAGAGGCCCCAGGCTCCTGGGGTGGCTCCTGGTTGGTGCACTGGGCCAGGCTCTAGGACAGCAGCAGGCTGTCCACTGAGGCACACAGATTCTGCTTTTCATCCAGTAAGTCTGAGGAACCGGGAGGACACACAGGAGAAACGTGTGGGGGACTGTTGGAGGCACTCAGGTAGGGTGGAGTCTGCCCAGGGGATGCGGGGGGAGTGAGAGGAGGCTCTAGGGGCAGCTGTGAGGATGAAGGGGAAAGGCGGGCGGAGGGAAGGCAGCTGGGGAAGCAGGACCCGGCATGGGGAGGGGGGTCAGGAGAGAGCAGCGGGAAAGCCAAGCCCGCAGGGAGGGGCCTGGCCCCTGTGGTGGGCGATGGGCATCAGGGTGCTGGGGGTAATGGGATGATGCCCCGATGTCCCCGTGGCCAGGCCTCCCTTCGAAGGGCCACAGCTGAGAGCCTGGGTGCAGGGGAACCTCTCTGGCAGATTTCCCTTTTAAGATGGCGAGGTGTGGGCAGGTTTAAATGCTGAGGGGAAGAGCGCCTTCTTTTCAGACCCTGGGACCCTGTGTTGAGTGCCCCTGGCTCCTGGGCCATGAGCGGGGCCGATGCCTAGAGAGTGCTTTGAACTCGGTCACTGTCACCGAGTGTGCGGACACTTCCAGGGTGAGTCACAGATAGCGCTGTCTTCTCTGTTTCCTGTCAACCGCCCCCCACCTTCTCCCCTCATCCCTGAAGAGCGTTACCACGCAGTGTCTTCTCTCCAGGGCTGACAGTTGGCTTCCAAGGGCAGGCGCGTCTGAACGGCTCTGATCCTCAGACTGTGGTGATGTAAGCCTCATGGCTTACTGACCTTGAACCTGTCTACAAGGGCTCTGAAACCACATGTGTCTGCCTGCATGTGGGCCAGCATCCCTCTGTCTCTGGGCCTGTAGAGATGTGCCCCCAGGTCTTGGGTGCCCACCAGCTGGGACTCCCCCCAACCTGAGAAATAAGGACGCCCGACTCCAGTGCTCACTGACTCCATCTGTCCCAGTGTCCTTGGCCTCCTGTAACAAATTACCACAAACTTAGTGGCTTAAACAACAGGAATGGATTCTCTGACGGGTCTAGAGGCGAGAAGTCTGAAATAAGTCTTAGAGGGGCTAAAATCAGGGTGTTAGAGGGCCGATTCCTCCCCGAGGCTCCAAGAGAGAATCCTTATCTTGCCTTTCCCAGCTTTCAGCGGCTGCCAGCACTCCTTGGCTTGTGGCCACATCTCTCTTGCTGCCTCTTGTCACATCTCCCTCTGCCTCCCTTGTAGGAAGATACTTGCCAGGGCACTGAGGACTCACCTGGATAATCCAGGATCTCCCCCATCTCCAGATCGCCCACTTCAGTCACATCAGCATGGTCCCTTTTGCCATATTAGGTCACATCCACAGGTTCCAGGGTTAGGACCTGGAAAGCTCTGGGGCCATGACTTGGCCTGCCCTGCTGTCCTCAGAGTGGGTTCTCCAAGCCCTCGTGAAGCAGGTGGGGCATATCGTAATGCTCGTTTTCCCGAAGCAGAAGGTAAAGCTCTGACATTTTGGAGGCGTACAGACTCCGGAGTTGATAGCAGGGCCAAGACCCAGGCCAGGCCTCTGGCCCCAAACCCGGGACAGATTCTGGAGCACCCCCCAAGCAGGACCCTGCTACTGTAGAGCCTCAGGGCTGAGACAAGACTGTGTAGGGATTTAGCGGGCTTCCCAGGGCACCCCAGTACTTCAAAACTCGGATGAGTCCTGGCTTGCAGGAGCTCATCTGCGGTTTCTGAGTCTGGTCCGGGAGGTGGCATAGTCGTGGCAGCCCCCGATGGAAACCCCTCGCCTCCCATCTGCTTGGCTCTGGGGCACGGGCGAGGGAGACAGGGAGTCCGTGCCCTCGCTGGGCTGTGCCGGGGGCAGGAGGCACGCGGAAATTCTCCTCCCTGGGGATGGCACACTAGGGCTTACCTCCGGGCACAGGAAGCACGACCCCCGCTCAGCGCCAGGGAAGGAGCGATTTTCCAGCTGACCGTTGCTGCCTGGGCCAGCTAGAGCCTCCTCTTTTATTGTCTTGAACAGATGAGCTCAGTTGTGGGGGAATGAGCCTTTGGCTGCTCAGCTCTGTTGTTTGTCTTGCGGAGACTGGACCCCTCCCTCCCCAGTCCGTCAGATCAGGACCTAATGAACCCCACACAGAGCTGCCCGAACCTGCCAACTGCACCCCACTGCGGGGGCGGCCTGAGAAACAGTGTACACCCCACCTCCAGCCGCCTGCTGCCCCAGGCCCGGCGCCAAGGGCACGGTGCCCGCCCTGTCCTGCCAGCTTGAGCTCCTTCCTCAGACCACGAATGGGGCAGCGGGATGGATGGAACAGACTAGAACAGTTGGGAAATGAGGGTGGCCTGGAACTGAGAGAGCCCTGAATCCGAACTGGAGGCCTTTGTGGTTTGTCCAGGTGAACACCAGGGACCAGTTACTCTTGCCGCTGTCACCCATCTGGCTGCCCGTTTGATGGCAGGTGGAGGTGATCTGCTGGTGACAGCACACTGTCGGGGGCAGTGCGAGGGCAGGGCTCACCTTCCCGCCTCCTCTGTAACCCACAGTGCGGGCACAGAAAGAGCACGTGTCCTCGGTGGTCACACACAATTTCAGTATCTGTGAGGGCCGTGCCCAATAGTGACACTGTGCATTAGGCATTCCAGGCTTTCTACTTGGTCTAGAACTCAGCAGAGTGCTAGTGGCTTTTGAGGGTCCTTTCTGGGCACTAGGTCATCCCAAAAAGCCCCTGAGGAGTGTCTGATTGAGCTCCTGTCCCACGAAGATAGACTCAGCTGAGAAGGGGCTCGTACAGCCAGAGCAAGCTGCTTACGTGGAGCTTGGCCCCCTGTTCCTCCCGGTCCCCAGAAGGGGACCCTGGCACCTTGCCCACAATAGTGACCGGAGCACAGGCTTGAGGACAGCTCTCTAGGACCCAGCAGGTAGCAGCTCAGCCGCTGGTGGAGCTCCATGTTCCTGGGTCACATGTGGCCCAGGCCCTCTGCTCACGCTTCCCGTGCTGGCATGCATTCGTCCGGATGTTGTATCCCCAGGATGGAGGACAAAGAGGAAAGTCCCAGCCCTGCTCCCTCTGTGCTTGGGTGGGGGTGGCCCTGGGGCCGGGGTGGGAACAGAGCATCCTTGAGCAGATGGAGGACAATCTGGGAGAGGCTCATTCACAGCACTAGGGGAACAGATGGAATTCAAAGTGGTTCTTCAGAGGAGGGTGTGGTGTCAGGAAAGAACATTGGAGCTTAGATCCTGAGGGAGGAGTCTGTAGGATCGAGAAGTCAGAGGATGGTGGCAGCAGGTGGCTTTGTCGGAGTGCGTGTAGGACTGATGGTTGAGGGGGGTGGCAAACGGATGCTGAGGTGTCCAGGCTTGGGTCAGAAGCCCCCCAGGGGCCACAGACCGCAGTGGGGTGGGGGGAGGCAGGGCACAGGTTTCAGGGGCTTCAGGTCTGGCTTCATCCCAACCCCGCCTCCCCCTCTCTGTCAGGAAGGTGCAAAGACACCTTGTCCACAATCACGGGGCCGACCACCCAGAACACGTACGGGCGGAACGAGGGGGCCTGGATGAAGGACCCCCTGGCCAAGGATGAGCGGATCTACGTCACCAACTATTACTACGGCAACACCCTGGTAGAGTTCCGGAACCTGGAGAACTTCAAACAAGGTAGGTGCCGTCGGCCCCCCTCGGGAATTCCTCCTGTCCTTGCGGCCCCTGTCCTCATCACAGCCGGATCGCTTTGGGAGGTGCCTGCGGTCCAGAAGCGGGACGCCGTCTTCCGATGGTGAAAGGACCATCCTGGTGGCGGAGGTCCCCCTTCCACATGCCCCACATTATCTGCGTTTGGCTCCTGGGGTCCAGGGCCGGGGGTGGGGGCGTAGCCTAGTGAGATAGCCCCCTTCCTAGAGCCGGGCCCCAGGGGGTGAGCGCCTGGGCCTGGGAGTGGGAACAGTTCCTCCAGGTGCGGGATGAGCGTGCGGAGGCTCAGCAGCATGAAGCTGCTTGCGGCTCAAAGCTAGAAGGTGGGCTGCGCCCCCTGCGGCTGCCCCGCCCCCCGCCCTGAAGCCCCGCCCTCGCGCGCAGGCCGCTGGAGCAATTCCTACAAGCTCCCGTACAGCTGGATCGGCACCGGCCACGTGGTGTACCACGGGGCCTTCTACTACAACCGCGCCTTCACCCGCAACATCATCAAGTATGACCTGAAGCAGCGCTTCGTGGCCGCCTGGGCCATGCTCCACGATGTGGCCTACGAGGAGGCCACCCCCTGGCGGTGGCAGGGCCACTCAGATGTGGACTTCGCCGTGGACGAGAACGGCCTGTGGCTCATCTACCCAGCCCTGGACGACGAGGGCTTCAGCCAGGAGGTGATCGTGCTGAGCAAGCTCAACGCCGTGGACCTGAGCACGCAGAAGGAGACCACGTGGCGCACGGGGCTGCGGCGCAACTTCTACGGCAACTGCTTCGTCATCTGCGGGGTGCTGTACGCCGTGGACAGCTACAACCAGCGCAACGCCAACATCTCCTACGCCTTTGACACCCACACCAACACGCAGATCGTCCCACGGCTGCTGTTCGAGAACGAGTACTCCTACACCACCCAGATAGACTACAACCCCAAGGACCGCCTGCTCTACGCCTGGGACAATGGCCACCAGGTCACCTACCACGTCATCTTCGCCTACTGACACCCCGGCCCCGCGTGCAGAAGTGCAGAGGGGCGCCCGGCACCTTGTGTGCGTGTGTGCGTGTGTGTGTGGATGCGTATGTGTTGTTTAAAATATATATATTATTTTGTATAATATTACAACTGTAAAAGGACAGTTTGGGTCTATTTTTTTTTAAGTGGATTGTAGATCAATCCATACACATATGTGCTGGTCTCATCCTCCACGGTTTATATTTTTGTGCTAACGGACTTCTCCTTTTGACCAGTAACCACCTTCCTTCAAGCCCTCAACCCCTCCCGCTCCCAGATCTTAGCAGTGGAAAAGAGTTCTCCATCTGGGGCTTGCAGGCACCAGGAGCAGGAGTGAAGGAGGCAAGAACGAAGTGTTAAGGGGCGGGAAATTTTTTATGTTTTGGAGAAGTTTTAAAAACCCAGAAAAATGCTTTTCTTTTTTTAATAAAGAAAAAAATGTAAAACCACCCCCGAATGTGTTTTTGTTCAGCATGGTTGTGTGGGGCAGGGCTGATCCTGCTCCCCAACCCCCCAGGAGTCTCAGTCCACCTGGAGCCCACTCCCCTGCTGGGGGGCTGCCTGGGGGGGGGGGCTGCACCCTGCTGACCCTGTGTGTGCTTCTGCACATTTCTCTTCCACCTGCACACCAGCTTCCTTGCTCTGCTCTTTTTCTGGTCATTTTGCCCAAGAGGTGGGAAGCTGTTCATTCCTTAGTCCTTGCCTGGGGGGTTGTAGGCACTCTTGAAAGGAGGCTCGGGGCACCGGGGTGGCTCAGTCTGTGAAGTGTTTGCCCTTGGCTCAGGTCATGGTGTCCTGGTCCTTGGGATGGAACCCCACTTCAGGCTCCCTGCTCAGCGGGGAGTCTGCTTCTCCATCTGCCCCTACCCCTCCTCCCTACTCATGCTCTCTCTCACACTTTCTCTCAAATAAATAAAACCTTTAAAAGCAAAACAAAACAGGAGGCTGAGTGAGGGTGACGGGCACTGCTGAAGAAGTTCAGGGTCAGTCTGTCTCCCTCCTCATCCTTGTCATGAACATTCTCCAGGCTTCCCTGCCCACCTTCCTCTCCAGGAGAGGGGCCTGGCTCTGAAACCCAGCACCGGAAGGAGGTGTGGTGGGGTGAGGCCTTCACCCCTCCCCAAGCATGGCTGAGCCCATGGGCCTTCCCTTTCCTACAGGGGACATGGACCAGGAGACAGAAAATCGGGAAAAGCCTGAACAAGTGACTCCCTAGTTTGTGGGAGAAGGCCGGTGCATCAGCATGTCACCGCGCTGTCCCCAACGCCCCCCCCCCCATTGTTTAAGGAGCAGCTGCCG
Organism: Mellivora capensis; assembly: GCA_004024625.1. Taxonomy (NCBI): domain Eukaryota; kingdom Metazoa; phylum Chordata; class Mammalia; order Carnivora; family Mustelidae; genus Mellivora; species Mellivora capensis. The sequence goes on from PISX010003262.1 coordinate 49,795, forward strand.
GGCGATTCCTTCTGCACAGACCTCAGGCGCCCCCTCCACAGACGCACACACGCGCACGCACACATACACACGTGCTCCCTTGTCCATCCCTGTGCTGCTTACAACCTCCCTGCAAGGCGGGGACGTCCCACCCCCTCCCAGCTCTCCTTGTCCACCACTTAGGTCTCAGATAACAAATACCCGAGCGACCTCGCTCCATCCCGGGGCTGTTGGGTCACATTTTCCGCAGGAAGTGCAAGTGCCCGTCAGGTTTGGGGGAAGCGGGAGCGTTGGAGGGAGAGAGGTGATGTGTCCCGGGCTCAGAAAGATGGCAGGCAGTGCCCGTGTCCTGAGGCCCTGCTCGGCCAGAGGAGGGAACGGGTGTTCTTGTCAGGTCCTGGGTTGGAAACTGTGGCCAAGACTCAAGCCCCCCACGTAGGGCCGCTGTGAGGGCAGGGCGCCAGCCCCGAGGGAGTCGCTGGTGGGAACGTGGGTCTCGCGGCAATGTTCACGGACCTCCCGCTGCCAGCCTCGCGGCCAGGACGTGTCCCACCACCCGCTCCTGGTGACCTCGCGGCCGGGGGCCCCGGAGGCCAGCGCCAGCGGTCTGCCCGCTGCCGTGTGCGCCAAGGCCTCCCAGACTGCTTACTCTGGAGGTCTCTGGGCTAACCCGAGCGCGGGCTGCCCCGCAGCGTCCGGAAGGGCCTCCGACTTCCGGCTTCCGGTTCAGGGCGGCCATCGCGGACCCGCCTCGAGCAAGCGGGCAGGGGCAGCCGGAAGTGCGGCGGCGGCGCCCACGGCCCCGCTGTGAGGCGAGGGGACCAGTTCTGAGAGGTCCGGGCCCAGCCTGCGGGGATGCCAGGACCCGGGCTGGCTTCCCGGGAAAGCCAGGAGCCGGCCTGAGAAGCCTCAAGGTGGGGGCGGCAGAGGCGGGGCCCTGCCGTGGTTCCGCCAGAGCCCAGGAGCAGCCGCCCCGACGGCCCGTGTCGGGAGCCGGGGCCCCGGATGCGGGCGCTCAGCCGTCGGAAGGGCAGCTCCTCACCCGGTCGGGGACTCTGGGGTCAGTCTCCCACCTGGAAACCGGCCTGGCCGCGCACCTGGGCATCCGTTCTCCTGCTGGAGGCTTCCCAGAGCCCCCCACGGCCGCCCCGCAGGGCGCCCTCTCTCGCCAGGCCTCCCGCTAGGGCCCGCCAGCTGCAGCTCGTGTGTGCAGGTGAGGAGCGGTCCCCGCGTGGCTCCCTCGGGCTGGAAGGAGGAAGCGGAGGAAGGGGTGGCCGCGCCCGCCGGGACGGTGATCGCAGGCCTGACTCTTGGTTTTAGCTCAGGTTGTGAATTGGGGGTCGTGAAATCGAGCCCCGTGGCAGGCTCTGCGCTCAGTTCAGAGTCTGCTTGAGATTCTCGATCTCCTTCTGCCCCCTCCCTACTGTGCTCTGTATCTCTCTTTCTCTAAAAAGTAAAACAAATATATCTTTAAAAAGCACATTCTGCCTACAAAACGAGTAGGTTCACAGGAGGTTCAAGGAAGGCAATGCAAGGAAAAGTGAGAAAAACAGCTGTTATTGCTGCCCAAAGCCGAAGTCCTTATCTTGACTCCTCTGCCCAGCTGCTCGTTTGGACTTCCTTTGATGGTCCCCTGGGCCCCTGGTATATAGCTTGTGCGCCATCTCCCCCCACCCCCAATTGAGATACTATCCTTCTGCAAGCGGCATGATGGGAGGTGGGTGCTTGTGGACACACCCTGGGTCAGCCCTGGTCTGGCTGTGCGATCTTGCACAAAACATTGAACTCCGAGCCCTCAGTAATGAATCTGTCTTATATGGATGTTTGGGGGCTTAACGAAATAATATCTAAAGCACAGGTTAAATCATAGGCACTCAGTTTTTATGTGCAAACTTGCACTCATAAGAAAAATAGAAAAGTATACAAACCCCCCGTCACCAAGATATAATAATCATCTATATTGCATTATGTTTGCTTCATTGGATTTTTTGATATACATTTTTTATTAACATGTAATGTATTATTTGCCCCAGGGGTACAGGTCTGTGAATCATCAGGCTTACACATTCAACGTCACTCACCATAGCACATACCCTCCCCAATGTCCATAACCCAGCCACCCTCTTCCACCACCACCCCCGCCAGCAAGCCTGTTTGTTTTGTGAGATCGAGAGTCTCTTATACTTTGTCTTCCTCCCGATCCCATCTTGTTTCATTTTTTTCCCTGCCTACCCCTCATGGCCCCCTGCCCTGCCTCTAAAATTCCTCATATCAGAGAGATCATATGATATTTTTCTTTCTCTTATTGAGTTATTTCGCTTAGCATAATACCTTCTAGTTCCATCCCCGTCATTGCAAATGGCAAGATTTCGGTTTTTGATGGCTGCATAGTATTTCATTGTATATATATACCACATCTTCTTTATCCATTCGTCTGTCAATGGACATTTGGGCTCTTTCCATAGTTTCGCTGTTGTGGACATTGTTGCTATAAACGTTTGTGTACACGTGCCCCTTCGGATCATTACATTTGTATCTTTAGGGTAAATACACAGTAGTGTAATTACTGGGTCATAGGGTAGTTCTATTTTCAACTTTTTGAAGAACCTCCATACTGTTTGAGTGGTTGCACCAGCTTGCAGTCCCACCAACAGTGTCAGAGGGTTCCCCTTTCTCCATATCCTCGCCAACATCTGTCATTTCCTGACATGTTGATTTTAGCCATTCTGACTGGTGTGAGGTAGTATCTCATTGTGGTTTTGATTTGTATTTCCCTGACGCCAAGTGATGTGGAACACTTTTTCATATGTCTGTTGGCGATTTGGATGTCTTCTTTGCAGAAATGTCTGTTCATGTCTTCTGCCCATTTCTTGATTGGATTATTTGTTCTTTGGGTGTTGATTTTGATAAGTTCTTTATAGAGTTTGGATACTAGCCCTTTATCTGATATGTCATTTGTGAATATCTTCTCCCATTCTGTCAGTTGTCCTTTGGTTTCGTTGACTGTTTCCTTTGCTGTGCAAAAGCTTTTGATCTTGATGAAGTCCCAATACTTCATTTTTGCCCTTGCTTCCTTTGCCTTTGGGTGGTGTTTCTAGGAAGAAGTTGCTGCCTGTGTTCTCCTTAAGGATTTTGATGGATTCCTGTCTCACACTGAGATCTTTGATCCATTTTGAGTCTATTTTTGTGTGTGGTATAAGGAAATGGTTCAGTTTCATTCTTCTGCATGTGGCTGTCCAATTTTCCCAACACCATTTGTTGAAGAGACTGTCTTTTTTCCATTGGATATTCTTTCCTGCTTTGCCGAAGATTAGTTGACCATGGAGTTGAGGGTCTATTTCTGGGCTCTCTATTCTGTTCCATTGATATATGTGTTTGTTTTTGTGCCAATACCATACTGTCTTAATGATTACAGCTTCGTAATGGAGCTTGAAGTCTGGAATTGTGATGCCACCAACTTTGGTTTTCTTTTTCTACATTCCTCTGACTATTCAGGGTCTTTTCTGTTCCATATAAATTTTAGGATTATTTGTTCCATTTCTTTGGAAAAAAAAATGGATGGTATTTTGATAGAGATTGCATTGAATGTGTAGATTGCTCTGGGTAGCATAGACAGTTTCACAATATTTGTTCTTCCAATCCATGAGCATGGAATGTTTTTCCATTTCTTTGTGTCTTCCTTGATTTCTTTCATGAGCACTTTATAGTTTTCTGAGTACATATTCTTAGCCTTTTTGGTTAGGTTTATTCCTAGGTATCTTATGGTTTTGGGTGCAATTGTAAATGGGACTGACTCCTTAATTTCTCTTTCTTCTGTCTTGCTGTTGGTATATAGAAATGCAACTGATTTCTGTGCATTGATTTGAAATCCTGACACTTTACTGAATTCCTGTATGAGTTCTAGCAGTTTTGGAATGGAGTCCTTTGGGCTTTCCACATATGGTATCATATCATCTGCAAAGAGTGATAGTTTGACTTCTTCTTTGCCAATTTGGATGCCTTTAATTTCTTTTTGTTGTCTGATTGCTGAGGCTAGGACTTCTAGTACTATGCTGATTAGCAGTGGTGGTAGTGGACATCCCTGCCATGTTCCTGACCTTAGGGGAAAAGCTCTCAGTTTTTCCCCATTGGGAATGATATTCACTATGGGTTTTTCATAGATGGCATTCATGATATTGAGGCATGTACCCTCTGTGCCTATACTATGAAGAGTTTTGATCAAGAAAGGATGCTGTACTTTGTCAAGTGCTTTTTCAGCATCTATTGAGAGGATCATATGGTTCTTGTTCTTTCTGTTATTAATGTATTGTATCATATTGATTTGCAGATGTTGAACCAACCTTGCATACCAGGAATAAATCCCACTTGGTCATGGTGAATAATCCCTTTAATGTACATTGGATCCTATTGGCTAGTATTTTGGGGAGAATTTTCACATCTGTGTTCATCAGGAATATTGGTCTGTAATTCTCCTTTTTGATGGGGTTGCTGTCTTATTTTGGGATCAAGGTAATGCTGGCCTCATAAAATGAGTTTAGAAGTTTTCCTTCCTTTTCTATTTTTTGGAACAGTTTCAGGAGAATAGGTACTAATTCTTCTTTAAATGTTTGGTAGAATTCCCTTGGGAAGCCATCTGGCCCTGGGCTCTTGTTTGTTGGGAGATTTTTGAAGACTGCTTCAATCTTCTTACTGGTTATGGGTCTGTTCGGGTTTTCTATTTCTTCCTGGTCCAATTTTGGTAGCTTATATGTCTCTAGGAATGCATCCATTTCTTCCAGATTGTCAAATGTTCTGGCGTATAGTTGCTCATGATATGATCTTATAATTGTTTGTATTTCCTTGGTGTTGATTGTGATCTCCCCTCTTTCATTCATGATTTTATTAATTTGGGTCCTTTCTCTTTTCTTTTTGATAAGTCTGGCCAGGGGTTTATCAATCTTATTAATTCTTTCAAAGAACCAGCTCCTAGTTTTGTGGATCTGTTCTACTGTTCTTTTGGCTTCTATTTCGTTGATTTCTGCTCTGATCTTTATTATTTCTCTTCTCCTGCTGGGTTTAGGCTTTCTTTGCTATTCTTTCTCCAGCTCCTTTAGGTGTAAGGTTAGGTTGTGTACTTGAGACCTTTCTTGTTTCTTGAGAAAGTCTTGTATTGCTATAAACTGTCCCCTCAGGACCATCTTTGCTGTATCCCAAAGATTTTGAACAGTTGTGTTTTCATTTTCACATGTTTCCAGGAATTTTTTTAATTCTTCTTTAATTTCCTGGTCGACCCATTCATTTTTTTGTAGGGTGCTCTTTAGCCTCCATGTATTTGAGTTCTTTCCAACTTTCCTCTTGTGATTTAGTTCTAGTTTCAAAGCATTGTGGTCTGAAAATATGCAGGGAATGATTCCAATCTTTTGATACTGGTTGAGACCTGATATGTGACTCAGGATGTGATCTATTCTGGAAAATGTTCCATGTGTGCTCGAGAAGAATATGTATTCTGTTGCTTTGGGATGGAATGTTGTGAATATATCTGTGATGTCCATCTGGTCCAGTGTGTCATTTAAAGCCTTTATTTCCTTGTTGATCTTTTGCTTTTGCTTAGATGATCTGTCCATTTCAGTGAGGGGGGTGTTAAAGTCCCCTACTTTTATTGTATTATTGTTGATGTGTTTCTTTGATTTTGTTATTAATTGGTTTATATAATTGGCTGCTCTCATGTTGGGAGCATAGATATTTAAAATTCTTAGATCTCTTGTTGGACAGACCCTTTAAGTATGATATAGTGTCCTTCCTCATCTCTTATATAGTCTTTGGTTAAAATCTAATTTATCTGATATAAGAATTGCCACCCCAGCTTTCTTTCAATGTCCATTAGCATGATAAATTGTTTTCCACCCCCTCACTTTAAATCTGGAGGTGTCTTTGGGTCTAAAATGAGTTTCTTGTAGACAGCATATCGATGGGTCTTGTTTTTTATCCATTCTGATACCCTGTGTCTTTTGATTGGGGCATTTAGCCCATTTATATTCAAGGTAACTATTGAAAGATATGAATTTATTGGAAGATATGCCATTGTATTGCCTGTAAGGTGACTGTTACTGTATATTGTCTCTGTTCCTTTCTGGTCTTTTACTTTTAGGCTCTCTCTTTGCTTAGAGGACTCCTTTCAATATTTCCTGGAGGGCTGGTTTGGTATTTTCAAATTCTTTCAGTTTTTGTTTGTCCTGGAAGTTTTTTATCTCTCCTATTTTCAGTGATAGCCTAGCTGGATATAGTATTCTTGACTGCATATTTTTCTCATTTAGTGCTCTGAATATATCATGCCAGTTCTTTCTGGCCTGCCAGGTCTCTGTGGATAGGTCTGCTGCCAATCTAATATTTCTACTGTTGTATGTTACAGATCTCTTGTCCTGAGCTGCTTTCAGGATTTTTCTCTTTGTCACTGAGACTTACAAGTTTTACTATTAGATGATGAGGTGTGGACCTATTTGTATTGATTTTGACGGGGGTTCTCTGTGCCTCCTGGATTTTAATGCTTGTTCCCTTCGCCAAATTAGGGAAAATCTCTGCTATAATTTGCTCCAGTATACCTTCTGCCCCTGTCTCTCTTTCTTCTTCTTCTGGGATCCCACTTATTCTAATATTGTATTGTCTTATGGTACCACTTATCTCTCAAATTCTCCCCTTATGGTTCAGTAGTTGTTTGTCTCTCTTGCTCAGCTTCTTTATTCTCTATCACTTGTTCTTCTATACCACTAATTCTCTCTTCTGCCTCATTTATCCTAGCAGTAAGAGCCTCCATTTTTTATTGCACCTCATTAATAGCTTTTTTATTTCAACTTGGTTAGATTGTAGTTCTTTTATTTCTCCAGAAAGGGATTTTATTTCCCCAGAAAGGGATTCTCTAGTATCTTGCATGGTTTTTTCAAGCCCAGCTAGCACCTTCATAATCATCATTCTGAACTCTAGTTCTAACATATTACTAAAGTTCATATTAATTAGGTCCCTAGCTGTCGGTACTGCCTCTTGTTCTTTTTTTTTGTAGTGAGTTTTTCCGTCTTGTCATTTTATCCAAATAAGAATAGGTGAATGAGAGAACAAAATACTAGAAGGGTAGCAACGACCCCAGAAAAATACACACTAACCAAATCAGAAGAGACCTTCTGAAAAGCAGTCGATTGTCTGTTCCTAGAATTGCTGCTCTTCTTCTCTCCTATCTCCTGTTAAGTTTGTAGGTGTTCAGAATGGTTTGATAACTATCTAGCTGAACTCTTGGGACCTGATGATATTTAGGCCTCCTACTCTGCCATGTTGCTCCTCCTTCTCCCAGAATAGACTTTTGTTAGCTTAAGCTAGAAAGATTTTATTGGAAAGAATCTGGGAAGTTTGTAGACTCAAGGAAAATCTGGGAAATCAAGACATGGGAAGAACAGAACTAGGTCAGGCCTGGGGCCCCAGGTAGCCTGATATGATGAGGTGAGTTATCTTCTGCATAGCCTCACAGCAGACTCTGCTTTAACCACTTCCAGTCCCCAGGTGTCTCCATTCAGGATGCAGATTTCCAAGAGACGGTCTGATGCCTACGATTGGCTCTAAAGCCTATCGCACTAATGAGGCTGGGATTCTGTGAGTGACAACCCACCCTGATCACAGGAGGCCAGGAAGGGCCACTTCCCCCGAAGAAGGGCTGCTGAGCAGACAAAAAACAAAAACAAAAAATGAAACTAGAAGTCTGCTACGAAGGTTTTCTTTAATAATAATGCCACTAAGGTATTTGAAATGTGATTCAGTTTCTCAGTGTTCAGTTTATACATGGTACTTCGGGTAACCAATCAGATTTCTCTGTTTGTGCAGCTGCTGGAGAGTTTATGGTGCATGGTGTCTCACCCATTGCGAGTCTGGCTGTTTGATGATGTCCATGTTGATTTTGCCTCTCTCCTGGTTCTATTTTATATTTTTATATTTTATATTTTTTATTTTTTCATTTTATTTTATTTCTTTTCAGTGTTCCAAAATTTATTGTTTATGAGCCACACCCAGTGCTCCATGCAATGCGTACCCTCCATAATACCCACCACCAGGCTCACCCAACCCCCCTATTTTATATATTTTTAATTAATTAATTTTATTATTTTTTAAGATTTTATTTATTTATTTGACAGAGATCACAAGCAGGCAGAGAGGCAGGCAGTGGGGGGTGGGGAATGCAGACTCTCTGCTGAGCAGAGAGCCCGATGTGGGGCTTGATCCCAGGACCCTGAGATCATGACCTGAGCCGAAGGCAGGGCTTAATCCATTGAGCCACCCAGGTGCCCCATAATTAATTTTTTTATTTTAATTTCCCTATAGTTAAGAGTGTTATGTTAGTTTTAGGTGTACAATATGGTGATTCAGCACTTCCATACATCACCTGCTGCTCATCGTGATAAGTGTGCTCTTAATCCCTTCGCCCTTTTCCCCCATCCACCCCATCATCAGTTTGTTCTCTTTAGGTAAGAGTCTGTTCCTTTGTTTTGTTTCTTAAACTCCATATATGAAATCCTATGGTGTTTCTCTTTCTCTGACTGATAATTTCCGTTAGCATTGTACACTTTAGCTCCATCCATGTCGATGCAAATGGCAAGATTCCATTCTTTTTGATGTCGGAATACCAGGCTATTGTATATATACACCACGGCATTTATCCATCATCAGTTGGTGGACATTTGGGCTCCTTCCGTAATTTGGCTACCGTAGATTATGCTGCTCTAAACATGACGGTGCCTGGGTCTCTTTGATTTGGTATTTTTGTGCTCTTTAGATAAATACCTAGTAGTGTGAGTGCTGGGTCTTAAGGTAGCTCTGTTTTTTCAGAGCTCCTGTTCTCCAGAGGGGCTGCACCAGCCTGCATTCCCACCAGCAGCGTAAGAGGGATTCCCCTTTCTCCGCATCCTCTCCGACACCTGTTGTTTCTTGTGTTGATGGTTTGAGGCATTCTGAGAGGTGTGAGGTGCTCTCTCATTGGTGTTTTGATTAGCATTCCCCTGATCCCAAGTGATATTGAGCATCTTTTCGTATTTTATATTTTTAAAGTTCTTTTTTCTAATTTGCCATCTTCGTCTTTGCTGTGCTTTTGTGTTTTGTTTTCCTGGAATAAGGCAGAGTAGAAATGAGTAGATTATCTGTGACTCTTCAGGAATGTGTTATGGTGTAAAGCAAGGTTCATCTGTCCTGAGAGCTTTCGCCCTGGAAGGGCTTGTAGTTTGGAAGCCAGCGGTTACAGGAACCTCGTGGCACGGTGTCCCGGGAGTTCTCTACTTTTTAAGTGTTCCCAGAGTCATTAGATGCAAACAAGTTGTCTCAAACGTTTACTGCATGGCACTCCTGTGTTTAGGGGCGTGCAGTGTGACCTGTGGGGGTGCGGGCCAGTTTCTTCTGTGTGTGTGTGTGTGTGTGTGTGTGTGACAGAGAGAGAGAGAGAGAGAGAACAAAGGGAAGTCAGCTGAAACAGCTTGGAGCAGGGCTCTGCTTCGGGGTTATTTTCCAAGTGACCTCAGCTGAGCTCTCTCTCTGGAGGAGATTGCCTGGCCTGGGAGCACTGAGGAAAATCTGGCAGCGCCTTGGGGAGTTAAAGTGCAGCCAATAGCAGCAGGTTCCAGGAACAGGCCAGAAAACTCTGGTGAACTTCCCAGAGTCACATAGCCGCCTCATTTCAGGGTTGGAGAGGCAAATCGAGGGCTGGCTAGAAAGTCGGAAAGTCCGCCGGCTGCCCTCAGAAGTATCCCAGCTCCACCCGCCGCAAGACGTTGGCTTTTCCCCCCTGAGCCCGGAGACCCGGTGCGGGGAAGGGGGTCTCACCAGGGATCTCTGGGTGTTAGGCTCTCTCGGGTCCCTCCTCCAGGCTGGCTCAGATGGAGGGCAGCTGGTGGCAAGGACACGGCATGTGTCCCACAGAGATTTGGGGAGGTACCACAGTCCTCTCGGGACCGTGACAGAGAATTCAGGAAACGTCCATCGTCTCCTCCCCGTCGGGCCCGAGCTCCCGCTTCCCACCGCTCACTCATCTTGTCTATGGCCCCCCGCGGCGGCAGCCTCGCCGAGGTCCCTGAGCTTGAGGACTCGTGTGCGCACCAGCTTGTTCAAGCTCTCAGCTCCTCTGTTGCGCTGGGCATGGCGGTTGACCGCATTGACCCCTTGTCCACCAGCCATGGCTGGGAAGAAGGTCTCAGAGTAGGGCTTAGTCAAGGTTAACTCCACTGGCTTTTCCTCTTGCCAAAGGGCCACTGGGAGGATGCTTAAGACTTTTCGAGTCAAGAAGGGCTCTTGTCGAAAGTGCCATGGAAGGAATCCTTGGGCCCCAGGGCCACTGGGCCTAGTGACTCTGAGGACCGCATGGCATGTCCAGTTGTTGGAGAACAGCAACTCTCTTAACTTCTGGTGAAACACACGCTCACTTTCGGCAGATTGATCCTTCTGTCTTTCTAGGAAACTCCTCAGAGTATGACTTTCCTGAGATAGGGCCATCCAAGCTCCAGGAACAGTTCGGGGCTGTTCAAAACCACTCTCAGCAGCACAGTGGCGCTCTAAGAGACAGGAAGTTATCTCTCAGCCGGGTTTGCCCCCCCTGGGCACAAAAGGCCCCCCCACACAAGAGGTTACACTGGCTGGAGCTCACCTTCCCTGCTTCAGCTCAGCCTGTTTCCCCCAGCCCCCTGCAAGGCCCTGAGGGGTGACCCTCCCCAGCCACTACCTGTGGGAATTCTCCCCACAAGTAAGGCCTTACCTCAAAGCCCCCGCCCTCATGAAGACCTCCCTGGCTCACCCGGGGCGGCGCCCATCCTCGCCTCCCTCTTCACCTGTGTCCTAGCGCACCCCACATCACTCAGGCCTGCATGCGTTTCCACCAGCCTGGCTGCTGCTGGAGGATGGCTCTGTGTCCCTGTCGGAGCCGGGCCAGGGCCTGGCTCAGAGGGGTGCACGGGTGTACTGATGTGTAGGCTGCCACCAGAGAGCCCCATTCTGGTCACACAGAAGGACCTATGACCCTTAGGCCTCAGTTGCCCTTCGGTCACCCTGGCCCTTCCAGCCCACTGTGCTCTGTCAGCAGTGGCAGAAAGACCTTGGCCTCATTCTGACATCTCTGTCTCACAATGGCTCTTCTGTTTCAGAGGGGCCATTGCCCTCCGTGTTGCATTTCTAGAAAAGACAGCCTTCACGGGGGCGCCATTGGGGTCACGGCATTCCTGAAGGATAGACTGTACTACCCACAGTGGCTCTGCAGGGGATGGGCTCCTGACCCTGGGGTCCCAGGAGGCTCCCCTTCTCCCCTTCTTTCCTCTCCCCTGAAACACAAGACCATTGGCGGGCTCCTGCTCGCCGGCTTTCTGCCCCTGCTGCCCACCCCCCACCCCCGAGGGAGGGGCAGTCCATGGCCGCGGGAGGCCAATCCGCCAATTCCACCTCCTGCTCCTTGGCAAGGCCAGGCCGGTGGTCAGGGTGGACGGGAGGCAGAGCGGGGAGAGGGAAGTCTTCAAGGAAGTGGAGAGCCGAGGCCCTGGCCGTGCTCCCACAGGAAACTGCCAACTGGAAGCTCTGAGGGTCTCAGAGGTGACTGTGGGGGTCCCGGGCACCTCCGAGCAAGCTGGCAAGCCCCTCCGGGGGAGGGGACGGCTTGAGCCGAGGCACCGGGGGCACATAGCCTGGCATGGTGGGGCTGGTGCCCAGGGAGAAGGAACACTGACTAGTGGGGACCAGTCGGCATCTTGAAGCGCTTAATGTTGAGATCAGTTTCTGTAACCCCAGACAATTCCTGGAGCTCCCACAGCCTCTCTCTTGACACCCTCAGGAAGGCAGCCCTGTGGGGGAGAGCGTGGATCCCCCCATGGGGCGGTGAGGTCTTCATGCCTGCGCGCCCCCGACCAGCTCGCTGGCGGAGACAGGACCTGCCTGCCCGCCTCCCGTGCGGTTCGCAGGGGTCGTGTGGCTGGTCCGTGCGTTTCCTCTGTGGATGCTCGTTGCACGCACGTGGGGTACGGTCACACCTGGGCTCAAGAAGTCTCCTGATTGTGCAAAGCAGGTGGAAAGCCGTACACCCACGAGTTTAAGAGCCTATGTAATTTTTCTCGGTTTAGTCTGCAAGGCTTTTTCTCTCTGTGACTTCATATTTGGGTGGCTCCCCTGGAGGGAAGCCATCGGGGTGAGATCTAAGAATGAGGGACTGGGGCCAGGCCTCAGATAGGGGAACTGCACCCCAACACAGGAGCCAGAGGCCTGTGCCTGTCTGGGCCGTCTCTCAGCCTGAAGACTCCCGGGGGACGGGTCTGGCTTCCTGGGAGGCCTGCAGAGCTGGGGGTGGGAGGGGGAGGGAGGGGAATCGGGTCATCTGCCGTATCCCTTCCCTTCCCGAGGGGCTGCTGTGGAGAGAAGCTGTCCACTCGGCCTTTTCCCGGAGCCCTCCATGTGGCCAGAGCTGGGTGGGTTTGGGTCAAGCCCAGCATTAGTGTGATTCCTTCTCTCCCTCCTGCCTCATCTTTCTTCTGTGGCTTCAGGCTCCTCTGGGTCAGCAGTGGTCTCCCCGCACCCGCTCATCAGGCCAACCCAGACCATCTCTCCTTCGTACGTCAAGGCCGGGGAGCCGGCTGGCCTCTGGTGCCCTCTCTGGTCTGGCCCTTCCCCTCCTCGGTCCCTCTCCTTCCAAGAATATGCCATTTCACAGAAAGTTCCATTTTCACAGCCCTGGTCTTTTCACGCATTTCCCAGTTCTAACATCACAGGAATGTCTGACATCATCTCCACTAGTGAATCCAGTGTTCACCAGGCGCCACCCCTACCTCCCTGCCTTCCCTCCCGCCCCTCCTCTCCTGACCAGCTCTTCGCTGAGTCCGGCCTCTGACGATCCAGACACACTTCATTCTTTTCCCTGGAACCTGCTCTGCCCTCCAGCTCAAGGGCTGGGCTGCTCTGTAAGCGTTAGAAGGCGAGCAGGTCTTGGCCTCCAAAGACAGTGTTTGTTGGTTCCCAAACTTTGCTGCACATGAGAATCCCTTGGGGAAATGGTAGCAACCTACCACCCCCCGCCCCCTGCAAGCTGGGCCACAGCCTGTCCCCATGAAGTCAGAATGTCTGAGGGCGCGGGCCAGGCGGCGGCAGGTTTTAAAGGTCCCCGGGTGATTCCAGTGTGCAAAGTGTGGGCGCTAGCAGCCGAGTGCTGTGCCGAAGGGGGTCGGAGCCCCAGCCAGCCTCGTGGAGTGTGGGGCACAGGCAGACCTTCGGAGCTGTGACGGAGGGGGACGAGGGGGCATTTTCTCCGGGGGCTCTCCCAGCCTCAAGGTGAAGCCCTGCTCCAGCGAGGGCAGACAGCGGACCAGGAGCTCTCCCTTCCTCAGCGGAGGGTGCTGGGTCCAGGCGGACAAGGTAGGGCCCAGGAGCTCGGTCCCCAGGAGAGCCTCGGATCTGCAGGGAGGCAGGCCTCCAGCTCGGGGTCTCCTGCCTGGACGCAGCCCGAGCCCTGGGCTTGTGGACGGACTGAGGGTACACTTGGGATGAGGGGCCTGGGCCTGGTTCCCAGCCCGTAGCTGACGGCGAGGCCATATGATGCGACCACGGGTGGAAGGCTGGGGAGGCTCAAGCTGCGACCCCCGTGGACTTTCAAAAAGGGAGTGACAGCAGGAAATTCTTTCCTGGTGTTTCCTTAAGAGCTCTGGCGATGGCAGCCTGGGAAGGTTGGGGTCTGGCAGAAGCCCGAAGCCCGCTGCCCTCCCTCCTCCGGCCTCTCCGACAGGCAGCTCCGTGGGTGGTTCACAAACTCGTATCAGAACCCTCTGGAGGGCTTGCGAAAACGCAGATTGCTGGGCTCAGCCTCAGAGTCTGACTCAGAAGGTCTGGGTCAGGGCCCGAGAGGTGGTATTTCTAGCAAGTTCCCCAGTGCTGCAGAATGGAGGTCACCCTCACAGACCCACAGTCTGCAGCTTCTTCCGAGGTTCCCTTCCAGCTTGCCACAGTTGGAAGTTGGAGGGAATAAGAAAGGGGCAAGGAAAGCTCATGTGGCCTCCTCTGCTGAGGGAAGGCAGGCTCTCCCGCATCCTGGCGGTCCCGGCCCAGCGCCGGGCAGCAGGTGCCCTGCTCTGCACGGGCTCTGTGAATGCTTCCTTAGAGGGCGATGTCGCTAGTGTGTGGTACCAAAACAGGCAAGAAATGCCAGTCTGTCATGTGCACTCCAGGAAAAGGCAAAGTCTGTCCGTGGCTTTGTAAATGCTCAATACTTCAACTCAACAACAACAACAAACGATTTAGCCTAAAATGCCCCGAAGTGCCCTGTTCCAAGCACTCTGGCTCTCCTGGGGACACAGCAGTGGCTTGGGCGTGGATAGCCTTCCTGCCACTCTGGAGCGCACTGTCATGCAGGGGTGGTGGGTACGCACAAGCCATTGCAGGGGTGAGTTTGGGAAGAAGAGGACAAGATGTGGCTCTGGAAGCCCCCTGCCCTCCATCTACCTAAGAGGAGATTTTTTTCCTCCTTGGACTGTTCATGCTTTGCTGACTTGTACCAGGTTATAAATCTCAGGGAGATGGAATTAGCCCCAAATGTGCTGCTGGCTGGAATGTGCTTCTAGTGCTCACCTGAGTGGTGACCCGTCGAGCCATTTAACAAGAGGTTAAATGTTTCAGCATCTTTCCTGCTCATACTGTTCAAATTAAGACGAATTCCCAGTTTCCCTCCTGCTGAGGCCGGATGGAAACGCCCAGGCTAGGGGTATGGGGCTGTACGGTAGTTGCTCTAACTCTGCCCTTCTCCAGGCTGCCAGGCTGGAGGGGGCGACGTGTGGGTCTGCGGTGAACAAGTCACTTAGCAGAGAATTCCAGTACCGCCAGGAAACCAGAGACAGTGTGGCGAAGTGCATTCTTTTATGTCCTAGGACCAGCAGCCAAGTGAGTGGGTGAGCTCTGTGGCTGTGACAAAGGCACCGGCCGATGAATCTTCTGTTCCAATGCTCTCCTGAGAGCAGCCTGTGTCTAAATAAACTTATTTTGCAGGCTATCCAGAAATCTTACCCTCTTCTGGAAATTCTTTTCACTTTTCTGTGGGAATAGAGGGATGACCCCGTGGACCCGGGGAAGAGACGTCAGTCACATGTCTTTGAGGACAAGGATATTGTCTGGTTCATCGTACTGTGTTCCCACAGATTGGTGATTATGTGTCTGAGCCTGGGCCAACACTTAGAGTTTGTAGCAAAGTTTCAAATTCTGGGGCTACCACCTCTACCCCTGGCCTGTGCTGGAATGCAGCCCAAGAATGCACGTTCCCCTGGGCGCTCAGGCAGTGTGGATAACCCCAGAGGCTTCGAAAATCAAGCAGGAGACGGATGAAATGATTCAGGGCGGGCTTTGGGGTTCTCTGTTCTTCCTTTGTAACCAGCTGATGCTCTCCCACATAGGGCTGTAGTGTCAACAGGGAACACCGTATAGTTGTGTATAGTTGTGGGGTCTTCTGGTTAGTACCACAAGGCCCCCCACCTAAACGAGCACAGTTTTCAGGAGAGACAGTGCTGCAAATAGTTGTTCTGACCAGATGACCCACTTCTTAATATGGCCATGTTGTAGCTCTTTTAAAGATCTGTCCCTCCCTACTGGACGAAAACATTTCAGTTTTGGAGCTGCACAACAGCTCTCTCTTACAGAAGCATCTTTTCCCATCTTATAGTCCGTATCCATACTAGAAGTTAATTCAGCAGTGAAACCCTCATAGGTAGAGCTTTGATGGAAAGAGTAGGCAGTGGTGGATGCAGCCTGGGGACAGGGCTGTACGTCCCTCTTGGACGTGAGTGGGGTGGGAAGGTCACCTGCGCCTTCAATTATGGGAGCACCCAGGTCGTCTTCACCCCACTGGGTCACTCATCCAGGATGCAGACCACAAGGACTGAGGTCCAGAAGAAGCGGGCACAGCCCCCCTATGGGCTCCGCGTGCAGCCGGCACTGAGCACGTGGCTTCAGAGCGAAGGAGTTCGCAGAAAACCCACTGGCGCTGTTGGATCTTGCATCTTAGCTCTCTGAACATACCTCCGGTCCCTGGTTGCCTGTGATATGTGGCTTGGTTTCTTCCTCTCTACCTCATCTCCTGTTGCTTCCTTTGTGGCTTCAAAGGATGAGTGGCAATGTGGCATAGTGGAAGGAATGTGGCTTTAAAATCAAGCTCTGGTATGTGCTAGTTCTAAGATCTTGGGCAAGTTCCTTAATCTTTTGTGCCAATTTCTCTATCTGGAACACGTGAGTCATGGTACACACGTATGTCATAAGGCTGCTGTAAAGCCTAATGACCTAATGCTCGTAAATGCTTGGGCCAGTCTTGCATGTGTGCTTCACCACGGGTCAGCTGTTAGGAAATGAACCGAGGGACGGATTCTCTGCCCACATTTGTGTGCAGATACACCAGATGGGTGTGATGGAGTGAAATAGGCTATCGATCCAAAGAGTAAACAAAACACCGGAAGCGGTCTACCTTTCTACCAAGAGGGACAGTTAGACCTGTCGCAGAGCGTGTGAGACGAGCCCTCTGTTGGTGGCACCATGTCTGGTTCAACCCAGACGTCAGCAGTGGTTCTCCTTTGAGATCCGCAAATTGGCTTGAACAGTATCCCACACACGGAGTGGGGAGGGCAGGGGATAATCCCATAGGATTTGCTTGGGGAGGAGGAAGACGGATTTCCCGGTTCACCTCTGTGGCTTCACAGCCTCTTGGGTTTTGAATCATCCTGTTTTACTGTCTGCGACCGGTTCTCACTAGTTCCACGGCAAGCATCCTCTCCACCCCCCTCCCCGCCCCCAACAACACTGACATAAAGCTGTGTGTGCAGCAGGCTTTTACGGAAGGTTTGGGACGATAAGAGGGATTTACACATGACAGCTCCAGCACCCAGAAACCGAGCCTGTGGCTCAGTCCCATTTTCTCTTTTCTGCTGCTCAGCCCTTCCTCCAGTGTCAGCTTTCTTGGCAGAAGAAAGGACTTGAGGTCTTTTTCCAAAGAGATCTGTTACAGTGTCTTTGGAAACACATGGTAGTTTTGCCTCTCAGAGAACCCTGATGTTATTAATTTGGTGTATTTCTAGAAGTATCTGGCTCCACAGGCCAACTGTGAGCTCCCTCAGGGCAGGATCTACACGGGATCTGGGTCTCTGGAGGTGGAACAGTATGGTGGCCAGAATCCACGTGCTGGAGTTAAATCGCCTGAGTCCGGATACTGGTTAGTCAATGGTAGGGACTGGGTTGTTGGGAGGACGGGAATAGGACAACGGGACTAGTGAGCCTAGAGCAGTATCTGAGGCAAACACTAGGCGCTCAGGGAATGCCCGCACTTATCACGTGTGGACGGATTCTGCTGTCATTCTGCAGGACGAGCGGCATGCACGGTGACATTGGTCATTCCAAGCTGGGAAGACGCCTGTGATGTGATTGAGTAACCCAGGTTCCTGACGGAGAAGGACGAAGTAGTTGTTCTTAGACAAATCTTTCTCCTTGCTAAGACTGTAGTTGAAATATTTGGACACAATAAAGGAAACTTTTACTTAACCAGGCTGGGGTGGAGGGAGAGTGGAAGAGTTCGATTGTTTTCATCTAAACAGTAACAGGCCACAAGCCACTTTAGGTTTCCCTTCTCATTACTCATCTCTTCACATTCAAGATTCATTTGGGGTCTTTTTTTTCCTCTATATATACAGAACAAAATAAGGCAAGTTTAAAAATTCTTTATTTGAATCTTAGACAAAGAACAAGTATTGCATTGTGAAGACTTGCTTACAACCGCGTAAGTCTGTTGTCACGGTTTCTTGACACGCCGTAAACGGACGCAGCTACCGCAGGAGGGAATGGTGCCTTGTTCCTCCTCGTCTTTAACCTGCTCTTCATTTAGCGCGATGCAACCTCAGAAGGAAAACCCTGGTGGAAGGCTTGGTGGACGCTCCCTCCCCTGGCTCTGATGGCTCCGCGGGTGAAGCATATGGGTCTTAGCCCAGCCACGCTTGCCAACATGAGAAACAGGAAAACTGGTGTCTTAAGGCCGGTAGTACCTGGGAGTTTTCAATCTAAAGTTCTTTCCCCTCTTACCTATGACTGACCTGGCAGTTAGGGCTGAGTAGGAGTTGAATGGGCGGATAGACCCTGACTGTGAAAAAGTCACCCTGCCGGTCTTTCTCTGGGGCTGCCCCCCACCTAGATCAGGCCTCTTGGTTTGACTAGTGGTCACGAGCGGTGCTGTCTGCTGACCCTGGCAGATGATAAACTACGATTTATTTACTCCTGGGTTCCCCAAACTAATCTAATTAATGCGGCAAACCTCCAGTGCTTGACGTCAGCGACGTCAAGACCGGTGTCTGGTGGTGCCAGCCACGACAGGACTCACACCCAGGACCAAGTCTCCTGATCACGATGCCTTGGTCCGTCTTTTCGTAATCCGACAGATGACACAAGCTCTAGACTTATCTAAAATAAACTTTGTTTTAAGCTTAGTCACTAAAAATACACATTAACAGGCTACACTCTGATTTCTATTTTCAGGTGGGAGGAAACGGCATTTCTTTATGTGCACGGTTCCATCTGGACTCAAGCAACATGTTTGGGTAGTCCAGTGCTCTGTTTTCCTAGAAAATAAAGATCGACCACAACCTCTAGGAAAACAGAGCTTGCTCCCCCCGTCCCCCCCCCCGACGTGACTAGGGGTAGGAACGAGAATTTCTCACATTTGCTTTCTTTAGGCTTTATTCTTGTCTTTAAGGTACGTGATATAATTAGTGCTCACATTAGCAGCAAAGATCCCAATTTCTGTGAATCAGAATGACTCAGGAAGGACAAAAGTAGCATTCTGGTAAAAATGTGGGGATGCAGAGGTGGTGATAAGCATCTGTCGATTCCAGCATTAAGTGATCTTGAGAGGTGAATGTGCATGAAACAGCCAATGGGATGAAAAGGCTTCATTCAAACTTCAGTTCCTGGGAATCTCCTGCCGGAGGCGGAGTCGGCCCATGTGGGTGCAGTGGACCAAGCTTAACTAGGTGGAAATTGTCCTTGAGGTCAGGCTGCAGGGGACATGGGGTCAGACGCTGGCTCGCCAGTAAAAAGGGGTGACTTCTACGTAGCTGAAAGTAGAAGTCGTTTGGGAACTTTTCAGTGTTTGAAAGTCAAATACGGATTCTTCCCTGTGCTCTTTTTCTGCCAAGTTTTATAACCTGAGCTGAGTGAGAGGGCAAGAGGAGAAGTTAGTGCAAATGCCACAAGGAGCTGGAGAGGGTCTAGTTTCCATTGCGCCAAAGGCCGCAGCCACGGCCGTCTCATCGGGGTCACTGCTCTGCCGACGGGGGCTCATGCCCGGGGTGGGAGAGTCAGGCCAGGAAGGTTTGTTGGGACGGTGTCTCTTTAAAAAGGATAGAAAAATCAGTTTGAATCCCAAGTTGCTTGTCTGTTTCTAAGTCCTGTTTATTCAGTGCTCAGGAATGACTCATAACATTGCTGCTTTCAAATACCTCCGTGGCTGCTTCTTGCTCACGAGAAAAGGCAGAGACGCATCCACTTGGTGCTGGGGCCTGTAGGCATTTAGGGAAAAGTTCGGAGATGCTCTGAGATTTTACAATTACAGCTTGTTTTTGTTTTTGTACTTGTGAAAAGATAAACCTCACCCAGTAATGTAATGGAAAGCGTCCAGATGACAAGCATGGCAAACTTTTGACTTAAGATGATCCTTTTAGAAATCCCAGCTTTGGAAAGAGGCCAATCACACTACCAGGCTGATGGAGTCATTGTCTGGTCTGCTGGGGGCACTAGCCTGCGGGGGGAGCCCCGACGCCTGACTCAGTAGTTAGCGCGAGGAACCATCCGCTGCCACGAAGCCTCCGCACGTGGGGCTCACAGGCAGGTGGGAGAGCCGCTCCCGGCCGCGCCCGCCAGCACTGCCTGGGGGAGAAGGGGTCGGGGACCAAGGGGACAGAGTCCTCTACCCCATGGGTGGACTTGCCTCCTCTAATGTATCTAATTATCCCACAAGCTTGCAAATTCCCACCTAATAAAAACGTAATAAATTAAGATATATATCCCTGGCCGCAATCCCCAAAACGCAATTTCATCCTAGAACTCAAAAAGCAGCTTAGTATCTTCATCAGGCAGAGCCACCTTCTCTTTCCCAACCTGGTGCGAGCGCAGACGTTATGTCAAAACTGCGGTGGGGCCCAGGAATTAGT
>PISX010003262.1:70059-141503 GCA_004024625.1 Mellivora capensis
GGGGGGGGGGGGGGGGGGGGGGGGGGGGGGGGGGATGTGACATGACTGCCACCGTCGGTCAGCCGGTCAGGGACGGTGTGCGGGTGAGAGAGCACAGGAGAGGCAGCACCGTCTGTAAGGCTGTGCCCGGGACCGCCGTGACAGCTCCGACAGCTCCAGCGGACTAGCAGCTTGGGAACGACCCCGGCCCCCTTCCCGCTGGCCGGGGCCACGGCCGCTTGCTCGGCTGGTGTGCACGCCGGACGAAGGAGCCGGGACGGGAGGAGCCACTCCCAGGAGAAGGCTGTCCTCCGCCTGCAGGTCTTGTCCGACGGGCCCGGTGCCTGGTAGAAGAGGAACGGCCCCAGGACGGGGGTTCCCCTGTGGACGTTGCCCCGACAGCTGCACTGGGGGCCGTGTGGCCTGGACTGTCACAGGCTCTTGCGGGGCGGGGTGGGGGCAGAGTGAGGCTCGTTAACGTGGCCGAACCCCAGATTCCCGGGGGAGCCGGGCAGCAGAGCGCCCCGCCGGCCACACGAAGTCACATGGATCTCAGAGCACATCTGAGGAGCTCGGGCAGAGGCGCCGCTGTCCAGCGGTTTCTTCAGGATTATTCAGGAGCCAGGCCGACCCTCGAGGGCAGAAGGGGGCCGGGGCACCCCGCAGGACTCGCACCGGCGGTCTTTCCTCCTCCGGCTCAGAGCAGCGGAAGGCCGGAGCGGGGACTGGAAGGGACGAGAGCCGACCCGGGCAAGCAGATTAGGATAAGAAGCCACGTGTGCAGAACCGGACCGGTTCTAGCAAGAAAGTGCGAAGTTTCATAGGAGAACAGGAAGACTCACTGTAGAAACTGAAGGCAGAAGAACATCAGAGAGAAGAAAGTAGGGTACAGTGAGAGATGAGGGAATGCAGTAGGGCTGGTTTGTTGCTTTTTTTTTTTTTTTTTTTTCCCAACCACAGGAGGACAAAAAAGTTAATTCCTTCACTGTCTTTTCACTGGAGAAACTGGAAGTTCTTGCTAAATTGTGGATGCCCTCCTTGAGCAGGAATCTAAGCCAGCCTGTCCACAGAATCTTGAGGAATAAATACTTGTCAATTCTCACAAGGAGAAAAAACTCATCTGCTTAACAGCACGCTGCGTGTCCCTCAGCCGAGGTCGGTGTCCTCGTGTTGTGTGTTACGGGTGGGGATTCACAGCAAAGCTGAAGGGTCTGTCCGGGGTCCCTGCGGACCTGCACCGGACGAGTAAAGGGCACATAGGAGCACATACGCTAACCTGCAGGGGCCTCAGAATGAAGGCTGCTGTGACTTTCATCCTCCGCTCCGGGCACGTCAAAACTTGCATTTTGAGCGTGTATCGGAGCCGGCTCCTTCCCACGGCGCGCGTGCTCTCTGCCCTTGCCTGGCGCTCTCCGCCCTCGGCCCTCTCCTGGCGCCCAGCGCTGTTCTGCACACACCGGGTTGGGTGGGAGCCACGATTCCCCGGCCAAGACCAACTTTACCCAACGGGGATTTTTTTTCCCCTTTTACTAAAGCACTCAATTGTCTTGACTCTTTTTGGGACATTTTTCGCTGTTCTGGTTTTGAAATCTATTTCCAATAAGCACTATATCCACAATGGATTGGCTTTAAATTAATAAAAACTCTAATTGCTGGGAACATCAGTGTGCTGTACAGCTGTAAATAAAAATCTATCAATAAGTGAAATGGCAGAGAAGGGAAGAAGATCTTACTTTAACGGTGACTAAATACAAAAGAGGTACAGAAGGAAAAGCAATTGAGAAAGGCCGTCTCCCTGGTGTCCGAATGTCAGTGCTTTCCCGTAGAAGGGCAGATGGTGAGAAACATCTTCACTATCGCTTGAGCCCCAGTGCGAGGCAGCTCCCTGCCGGCCACCAAGAGGGCAGACAGGAACAGGTCCCTCCCCTGCTCGCCAGCTCGGCAGGCTCCCACCGTGTTTTCGGGCGCGGCCTCGGAGACTACTGTAGTGACTCCGGGATGGTGCTGACAACGTGGGCTGCCTCCGGGGCGGCTGCGGGGGAGCCGAAGAACGTGTTGGTTTGATTCCTCTGCTGATCTCGGAGATAAGGGGGAACCGACGAGCTCTTGATGTGGAGGATCCGGGTGTCCATCACCTGACAGTCAATCTGCATCATCACTTCGTAGTCCTGCCCATTGATGACGTTCTCTGTGGGGAGGGAGACACACAAGGAATGAGTAGTCACCAGCATGTGCGATTCTACCGTGAGCTTCACCCCAGAGAGAACCTAAATAAGCTTTATGGGTATGAACTGCCAACAGGCTTTCAAGGGACAGCGGGACTCCCATCGGTCACTAAGCAGAGCGACAGCTGGGCTAGGTGCTGGGACGGCCTGTCCTCCTAGATTCCGGCTCCCAAACTGGGAGGGTCTCGGAGCAGGGGCAGAGTCCACCCAGAGCCTCCGCCCACAGACGTCATGAAGGCTTCAGCAGAGGACGGAGGGGAGACACTTCAGCGCCGCCCTCCCCTCCAACAATGGGAAGGAACACTTGTCAGAAGAACCAGCCTACCGTGTGCGCCGTCAGGATACTCTGGCTGAGATCACTGCCTCCCACGCATCAGCAATGTTTCTAATTTCAGCAAGACACTCCCGGCTACAAATTTAAGGCTTGGCCTTAACAGCGTGAAGTACAGTGAAGACCAACAATGGGGTACAGACGCGGCAGTGATGCTCTTGCCCACGGGATAGTATGTGATTCCAGAGTTCTTGATTCTCGGTGCAAGAGACAAGGACGTTCCCGATTTGGGACTAGAGGGAGCGCCGCAGGACTCGCAGGTGAACTGGGGGCCAGTTGCGGAGCGAGCAGGAAAACCACATAAGGTCTTGCTCATGTACCACGTCTAGGGGAACTCCTCACACGTTTCACACACACATGCTGTTCCCCAGAGGATGAACACTCTATTTTATGGAGAGGGCCAAATTATTTCCTGATTTGTAATTCTGGGTAGCCATTTTCCAACTTGTAGTCAATGAAACTTGGGCGTAAGACTGAGGAGAGATTGTAAGTAGACAGTCTCTCCAAGCCCTTCCGGACATTCACAGCAGGGCAGTTAGAAGGTGGGCGAGTGTGGAAGAACGCTGGCATCTCTGTTTGCACGTCCCCCATGAGTCCGGAAATGGGAGTGGGGACCGGGCGGAGTCCTAGTCTTACTGTGTGTTGATGAAGATGACCTACAGCCAGCCAGTGACTTTTAAAACTAAACACCTGACTTCTCTAGGACCAAGAACTGAACTTAGAAGTAGAATTAATATTTTTTTGTTTTTACTACAACACTATACATGCCAAGTGTTAGAAATCTAGAGGAAGAAAATTCAAAGTCTGACATTTGATCTTCAGATTCCATTGTTATGTTTGGGAAAATCAAGCCATGGAGTATGTCACAGTTTAGGACTTAGGGAAATCCTATAATCCAGGGGGTCTTAAATTAGGGTCTAATGAACAGACTTCAGGGAGTCTGTAAGTTCCCTGAAACTGCATGCGAAGTTTTATTTGTGTGTTCATTTATCGGGAGAGGAGCCCCATCAGATTCTCAAAGGCGTCTATGACTTCCCCAAAGTTGAAAACTACTGGATCCAATAACCTACCAATTATAAGTTCCTCAAGCAGATGTTATAGTCTGTGTTAAAGCCAGTGGAAGACAGCATTCCTCCACTTCTACTTTTATTTTTAAAATAGTCTCTGTTGGTGATTTCTCATTACAAGTCTTATAAATCTCTTCTATTACCATTAAAGCTAATCTCCTCCTTTCCCGGCCTTACTAGAGAGGAAGGACGAACAGCCAGCTGCCCCTGTGCACTGACTAAGCCTCCTGTTCTTTAAGACCTTCACTGTGGACACTTTGGATTTATAAGTCCTACCGATATGCAATGAAAATAACTTGTCTAAAACGCTTTTCAAAAAACTGAGGTATAACTGGTATGAAATACAGTATTTTAGTTTCAGGTGTACACCTTGGTGATTCCACATTTACATACATTGCAAAATGATTGTCACACTAAGTCTAGGTACCATGTGTCACTACACAAAGTTAATACAAAATTACCACCTGTATTCCATGCTGTGTATTAAATCCACAGGACCCAACTTACTTTACAACTCTAAGTTTGTGTACGTCTTGATCTCTTTACCATTTTTGCTCCCTACTCCAACCCACTTCCCCCTCTGGCAAGGGGCAATCTGTTCTCTCTGAGTCTGGATTTTATTTTTTAGATTTATTAGGTTTTATTCTTTAGATTCCACATATAAATGAAGTCACACGGTATATGCCTTCGTCAAAGTCTGCTTATTTAAATTAGCATAACATCCGTTAGGCCCATCCATGTTGCAAAAGGCAAGATTTCATTCTTCTTTATGGCCAGATATGCTTCCCCGTATATACATATATCACACACGCGCGCGCCACATCTTTATCCAGTCATCCGTCAGTGGACAAGAAGGTTCTTTCCGTATCTTGGCTCCTGTAAATAATGCCACAGTGCACACAGCGGTGCATGTATCTTCTCAAATTAGTGTCTTCAGTTTCTTTAGATAGATAAGCAGTAGGGGGACTGCTGGATCACAGGGCACTTCTCTTTTCAGATTGTGAGAAACTTCGGTATCGTGTCCACAGAGGCTACACCGATTGACAATGCCATACAAGAGAGTTTCATGGTTTCAGGTCTTCAAGTCTGTAATGCACTGAGTTAATTTTTCTATATGGTATAAAATAACAGTCCAGTTTCATTCTTCTGTGTGTAATGATTTAGTTTTCCCCAAACCATTTACTGTCTCTTCTTCCTTCTCTCTTGCTTCCTTTGTAAAAAAATTAATGAACCTGTGGTTTTGATTTGTTTGTGGGAACGCAAGCTGGTACAGCCACTTTGGAAAACAGTATGGAGGTTCCTCAAAAAGTTGAAAATAGAGCTACCCTGTGACCCAGCAATTTATTACTGGGTATTTACCCCAAAGATACAATTGTAGTGATCCAAGGGGCACGTGCACATGAATGTTTATAGTAGCAATGTCCACCATAGCCAAACTATGGAAAGAACCTAGATGTCCATCAACAGATGAAAGGGTAAAGAAGATGTGTGTGGTACATATATACACAACGGAATACTATGCAGCCATCAAAACCGAAATCGTGCCATTTGCAATGATGTGGATGGAACTAGAAGGTATTATGCTAAGTGAAATTGGTAGAAAGACAATTATCATACCAATTATCAGATAGATTATCTGATATGAGGAATTTGAGAGGCAGGGCGAGGGGTCGTCGGGGGAGGGAGTAATGAAACAAGATGGGACCGGGGAGGGAAACATACCGTAAGACTCAATCTCATGAAACAAACTGAAGGTTGCTGGAGGGGAGGGAGGTTGGACGGATAGGGTGGTTGGGGAGGGTATGTGCTATGGTAAGTGCTGTGAGTTGTGTAAGACTGATGATTCACAGACCTGTACCCCTGAAGCAAATAATACATTATATGTTTTTTATTTTATTTATTTTTTTTTTTTATTAAATTTTTTTTTTTTTTTTATTTACTTATTTGACAGAGAGAGATCACAGTAGACAGAGAGGCAGGCAGAGAGAGAGAGAGGGAAGCAGGCTCCCCGCTGAGCAGAGAGCCCGATGTGGGACTCGATCCCAGGACCCTGGGATCATGACCTGAGCTGAAGGCAGTGGCTTAACCCACTGAGCCACCCAGGCGCCCACATTATATGTTTTTTAAAAATTAACCATATACATGAAGGTTTATATATGGGCTCTCGATTCTATTCCACTGATCTTTGTGTTTTTTTGCACTAGTGAGATACTGTTTTGATTACTATAGCTTTGTGTTCTAGTTTGAAATCAGGGAGCATGATACCTCTGGCTTTGGTCTTTTAACATTGGTTTGAGTAGTCAGGGTCTTCTGTGGTTCCACATAAATTGTGCAAGTACTTGTTCTAGTTCTGTGAAAAATGCTATTGGTATTTCGATAGGAATGGCAGTAAATCTGTAGGATGCTTTGGTTAGTATGGATATTTAACAGTATGAATTCTTCCAATCCATGAGCATGAAACATCTTTCCACTTACCTATATCTTCTTCAATTTCTTTATTAATGGCTTATAGTTTTCAGTATATAGGTCTTTCACCTCCCTGGTTAAATTTATTCTGAGGTGTTTTATTGTTATTAGCATAACTGTAATTGGGATTATTTTCTGAACTTCTATGACAGTTCATTATTCATATACAGAAACAACAGATTTTTATATATTGATCTTGTATCCTACAACTTCACTGAATTCATCACTACTAATCCTTTTTTGTGGAGTCTTCGGGGTTTTTATTTTGTAGTATTATGTCGTCTGGAAATAGTGATAGTTCTACTTTATTTCCAATTTGTAGGCCTTTCATTTCTTGCCTAATTGCTGTGGATACAACTTCCAATACTGTGTTGGATAGAAGTGTAAGAGTGGGCATCCTTGTCCTGTTCCTGGTCTTAGAGGAAAAGCTTTCGGCTCTTCGCCGTTGAGTATGATGTTAGCTGTGGGTCTGTCATATACGGCCTTTATTATGTTGAGGTATGCTTTTTTTAATTAAAAAAATATTTATTTTAGAAAGCTCATGAGTGCAGTGGGAAAGGTAATGGGAGAGGGAGAGAGAGAATCCCAAGCCGACTCCATGCTGAGTGCAGAACCTCACCAGGTGCTCCATCCCACAACCCTGCGATCATGACCCAAGGCAAAATCAAGAGTCACTCAACCCGCCCTTTCTTTTCAAATTTGTATTTAAATTCTAAGTAGTTAACATACAGTGTAATACTGGTTTCAGGAGAATTTAGTGATTCATCACTTACGTGTAACGCCCAGGGATATATGCTCTTTCTATACCTACTTTGTTTAGAGTTTTTTTATAAGTGGATATTTGATTTTGTCCAATGCAAAAAAAAAAACTGCATCTTTTGAGATGATCATATGATTTTTATCTTTCCTTTTGTTAATGTGGTGTATCATATTGATTAATTTGTGGTTGTTGAACCATCCCTGCAATGAATCTCACTTGATTGTGGTGTATGATCATTTTAATATATTGTTGCATTTGGTTTGCTCATATTTTGTTGAGGATTTTTACATCTATGCTTATCAGGGATATTGTCTTAGAATTTTCTTGTGGTGTCTTTGTCTGGTTTGGGTATCTGGGTAATGCTGATCATGTAAAATGAGTCTGAAAGCATTCTCTCCTCTTCAATTTTTTGGAAGAATTTGAGAAAGATGGATATTAAATCTTTTAAATAAATGTTTGATAGAATTCACTAGTGAAACTATCTGCCCCTAGATCCTTTTGTTGTTTGGAGGTTTTTGATTACTGATTCAATCTTCTTAATTGCTCTACTCAGATTTTCTATTTCTTTGTAGTTCAGTCTTGAAAATCGTGTTTCTATAAATTTATCCATTTCTTCTAGGTTGTTCAATTTGTTGGCATATAATTTTTCATAGTATTTTCTTATGATCTTTTGTATCAACTCTCATTTCTGAAATTATTTGAGCCCTTTCTTTTCTTGGTGAGTCTAACTAAAGGTTTGTCTATTTTATCTTTTCAAAGAACTGGCTCTTGGTTTCACTTATCTTTCCCATTATCTTTTTAGTCTCTATTTCATCATTTCTGCTCTGATCCTTATTTCCTTCCTTCTACTAACGTTGTGCTTTGTTCTTTTTTCTAGTTTCTTTAGGTGTAAATTGTTTGAGATGTTTCTTGAAATAAACCTGTATCATTATGAACTTCCCTCTTTTGCCCATCTCACAGATTTTACATTTGTTTTCATTTGTTACTTGGTATTTTTAAACTTCATCTTTGACTTCTTCTATGATTCAGTAATGTGTTATTTAATCTCCACATATTTGAAGTTTTTCTAGTTTTCTTCTTGTAACTGATTTCTAATTTCATACTGTTGCAGTCAGAAAAGATGCCTGAAAGGACTTCAACCTTCTTGAATTTACTGAGACATGTTTTGTGGCCTAATATGTGATCTATCCTGGAGAATGTTCCAGAGGTACTAGAATGTTTATTCTGCTGCTTTTGGATGTAATGTTCTATGTCTATTAAGTCCATCCAGTCTAATGTGTAATTTAAGGCTGATGATTCTTTATCGATTTTCTGTCTCGATGATCTATCCATCAACGTTAAGTACTGCTGTCAATTTCTCTCTTTATATATCTGGTGCACATACGTTGGGTGCATATATGTTTATAAATTTATATCTCCTTGATAGATTGACCCTGTTATCATTATATAGTTCCTTTCTTTGCCTTTTATTTGTCTTCAGCCACTCTACATCTTTTGACTGGAGAATTTATAGTCTGTTTATATTAAAGTGACTATTGATAGGTATGTACTTATTGCCATTTTGTCACCTGTTTTCTGGCTGTTTTTGTAGTTTCTCTGTTTCTTTTTCTTACCTCCCTGTGGTCTGATGACTTTCTGTAGTATTAAGTTTAGGTTCCTTTCTCATTTTCTTTTGCGTATTTAAGTTTTTGTTTTGTGGTTACCATGAGGCTCACATACATTATCCTAAGTATGTAACAGTCCTAATATCCTAAGTATGTAACAGTCCTAAGTATGTAACAGTCAACTTAAACTTGAACATTTTCCAAAATTCTCCATTTTTAACCCCACCTCCCCATATTCTGTCTCGGATAGCACATTTTACATCTTTTTATGTGTTCCTTAACTACTGTAGTTTCAGTTGATTTTATTAGCTTCATACTAGCTTTGTAAGTGAATGAATCCACTATTTTTACTATAGATTTAGCTTTTCTGGTGAGATCCTTACTGTCATAGGTTTTCTTGTTATTAACAACTGACATTTCTTTTCAGTGTAAAGAAGTCCTTTTAACATTTATTGAAAGGCTGGGTTAGTAGAGATGAACTGCTTTAGTTCTCCTTCAATTCTGAATGACCTTGCTAGATGAGTATTCTTGGTTGGAAGTTCTTTCCTTTCAGCACTTTGACTATGTCTTGCCACTCACTTCTGGTCTGCAGAGTTCCCACTGAAAAATCTGATAGCCTTATGGGGTTACCCTTGTACATGACAATTTATCTTTCCCTTGCTACTTTGAAGGGTCGATCTTTAACTTCCAACATTTTAATTATAATGTGTCTTAGTGTGGATCACTTTGGGTTTATCTTTTTTGGAACTCTCTGGGATTCCTGGATCTGGATGTCTGTTTCCTTCCACAGAGGGAGTTTCCTGCCCTTCTCTTTCTTCTGGGAACCCTATAAAGTGAATGTAATTCTCCTTAATGTCCTTTTGGTCCCTTAAAGATTTTTATTTTTAAAAATTCTTTTTTCTTTTGGCTGCTGTGTCTGGGTGAATTCCATGGCTCTGTCTTCCAGCTCCTTGATCATTTTAATGTTTTACCCAGCCCGCTGTTGAACACTGTCATGTGTTTTTTAGTTATTTTGTTCTTCAGGTCTGTGGATTTCTCTTTGGTACTTTCTTATATTTCCTTTCTCTTTGTTGAAGTTCTCTGTTCATCCATTCTTCCTCTGAGTTTGGTAGTCATCTTTACTGACCATTATTTTAAATTCTTTATCAAAAGATTACTTATCTCTATCATTGAAGTCTTTTTTTTTCATCTGGAAGATTTCTTTGTTCCTTCGTTTTACTTGGTTCTGTGTTTCTATGTATCAGGTGAAGTCGGTACCTCTCTCAGGCGTGAAGGAGCGGCCTCTGTGCATGATGAACCTCATGAATCACTCAGCCTTGCCCTGGCTCTTGATTGTCTCTTGAACTTTGTGATGCTCTAAAGCACTTGCTAATTCTTGAGACGTACCTGTTGTAGAGAGTGTGCCAAGGCCTGTCAGTGTCCCAGGGGGAGGAATCTCACTTAGCATCTAGTTTCAGGCAGTTGAAAGCAAAATCCCTCAGGCCAACAGCTTTTAAAATATGCAAGTAGATACAGTCCTGTGGGCTCTAAGTGTGATCGCTGCTGGCCTCCAGACCAGGAGTCCGGACGTACTGCCCGGGAAGCAGCTGCAGTAACTGGGGCTCCAGAGGAATGTGTAAGCTCCTTTCTGGCAGGTCCTACAGAGCTGTAGTGAGGCCAAGGGGCTGTGCAAAAAGGTATCTCCTGGCTTTCATTCCCTGGGAGCACTTCATTAGCCTCTCGATGTGTGGGAAACCTGAAGCCTGTCTCTCAGGCTGAAGCTCCAGGATAGCAGGTCTTTTCCTCAGAAGACCGAGGTTGTGTTTCAGTCTCTGTCCGTGCGGGGCTGTAGGGGTGATGGCCTTCCAGGACCTGTATTCCCAACTGTACCTTTCCACGGAGCTCAGAGATACCAGCCCCCTTGGCCACTCAAGTCAGGCAATCAAGGGGGCCTCCCCTGCATAGACCGTGTACACCAGCTGGCTTTAACTAGGCGGAGGGAGAGGGCAGGGGGCAGGGCATACTTGCAGGCTGCGGACAGGCAGCAGGAAAATGAGCATGTCTGTGGGCTTCAGGACTGGAGTGGGAGAGTGCCATGCCCATGTGAGTGCAGCAGCCTGAGGCGGGGAGCAGGAGAAGGCTGCTGACCACGGCTGGCTGGCAGGCTGGCGTGGCGCTCACCTGCCCTGGCCTGGGTGCAGGACAGCACTGCAGCTGCCCGCACTCTCTGGCTTCAGCAAGGTAGGGGCATAGTGCTGCATCCAAGTTCACCTGCCTGTGTGCTGGGAGGGGGCAAAAGTGGCACCACCAGGGCCTCTCTTCTGAGGAGAGTTTCAGCTGTCCCCTGCCCCTCCAGCTTTTCGACCAGCAAATGAATTTCCCTCTAGCTGGTCTAAGCATTTTCAAACAGCTGTTTTCCCCTGGGTCTTGGGGTGAGTGAGACTGTAAAGTGAGTCCTTTAAATTCTGCAACACTTTGGGTCTCCTGGACATCAGCCCCATTCATTTTTTTAAGCCAGATGTTTTGGGGGCTTGTTTCTTCAGCACAGATCCCACGGGTTGAGGTGCTTAATGTGGGGCACCAACCTCTTGGTCCTCTGGAGAGGCACCAGGCTGGTGAGACCCTCCCCTGTTGTCTCTCACTGTGCCGGGGATGGGGTTTTTGTTAAGACCATGTGTCTACCTCTCTTACCTGTCTGGGAATCTCTCTGCCTGTTGTGGTGGAGAAGCAGTTCATCTAGTTTTCAGAGGGAAATGCCCTTATGCAGCTGGAGGCTTGGTGTGGCTGTGGGAGGGGAGCTCAGCACCTTCCTACATTACCACCTTGTGCAAGCCACTGGCTCATCCTTAGAGAACTGCATCTGAATCCTGTAAGTTGGCCAGTATTTCCTATCAGAGTGTTTTCTTTTCCAACTACAGGCAGCTGCAGCCCTCTGGAAGAGAGACGACGTGCTAATGGATTTGGAGCCATTTCATTTAGAACGTGTGCCAGGCTCAGCTTTCTAGGTGTCACACCAATCATTTGCTTTTGGAACCAGAATCACTCCCTGTTTTAGAAAAATGAAAACGTTTGTGTGTGAGAGTGCAGGAATGCACACATGCACACAAGGGCATACATGACCAGATAATGGAAAACACCTGTATTAGAGACATGCAATACACAATATTAACTTTTACTGCTTTTCTGGATTAACTTGGAATCCAGATGACAATTTAAAATCAAGACTAGGTGCCCTCATATAGCCCAAACCACCTGCAATACTTAAGCTCATGTGCCTGCGAGAGAGAGAGAGCAAGGACACGTGCTCACACGAGTGGGGCGGGGGGAGGACAGTCATGATCGATCCCAGGACCCCAAGATCATGACCTGAGCTAAAGGCAAGCACTTAACCAACTGAGCCACCCAGGCGCCCCGGAATGGTGCTGTTATCTTACGCCCAATGACGAGACTCAGACAAGGCATCATCTAGGCGACCATAAAACTGGGGTCTGTTTTTCACTGCCTTCTCAAGGCAGCAACCTCTGGGGCAAGGAGGTGAGCAGCACTATCACAAGACTGCCACAGAAGATGAGAATGCCCTCAGCTGAATTCAGGAAGCCCCTTCTGCACGACAAGTTGGGTACTTCGGGTAAGAAGTGACCTCCTGTGGGGAGCATTTTAACCACTGCCCGCCATCTGCGCCTCCTGTGCATAAAGAACACGCGAGCAGGTTCTACTGGAGAGAGAGAACATGAAGACTCTGCTGGCTCTGGGAGGCAGGCGAGGACAGGCCTTTGGAGGAGAACAAGGAAGGCGGATGCTCGCTCGCAGCGCGGGCCAGGTCTCCACTGAAAATGTGCAGCGCCCTCGTCCAAAGAGCATCAAGGCGCAGGGACTCTGCTGGGGGGCTTGGGGGGGGCGGCGAACATCCCCCCAGGGGCTTGTGAGAGCCAAGTTATGTGACAGGCCTGCTAAGCTGTTCTGGGGTACTTCGTGAAGACAGACATTGCGGAAAATCAGCCCAAAAGGAATGGCACGGAGTGACATGTAAAAGCTCACTCTCCCTCTTCTATCAGCAAACCTGTGGGTACTGCACGAGAGACACAAGGAATCATCTGTTCTGGGCCTCCTGAAGTAAGCAAAATGAGATGAAACACTGATTGGAGTCAGGAAAAAGGTGTAAAAAAGGAATACTTCAAAATGAATCAGGCATATAAAAAGGAAAAGAAATGAAGCCTTCGGATATGAACACGAAACTGATTTCTGAGGAAGCAGAAAAGGCGCCTGGACACTGGAGGTGGAAAAACTCCGGGCAGTGTGGAATTTTGAGCAGCCTGTAAGTGCACAATAACTCAGAATGGCCTGCCAAGAGACTGTTGGCTGGGAGGTGACTAACACACACATGCCAGAACCTTGACCAGAAACAGAAGTAAAGATCCAAAAACTTACAAGAGACTTTAATCTTAAAAAGTCACAAGATTTCAATGCTTTGCAAAGCAGCATGTAGGATAAAACACTTCTACTGGGAATCAGATGCTAACCCTAACGAGAGGGGGTTTGTTCTGTGTCCACCAGGCTGTGGACAGGCAGGGACGGGCTGTTGGTATCTGTGCCGGGATCCGCTGGTGTATGGGGGCAGGCATGGAAAGGAGATAAAAATCCACCAATTCACAGGTCACAAGACCAACCAAAACAAAAGCAAAAATAGGGGAAGCAGCTTGAGCGGGGAGACCTAGTAGTGGAAGGGAAAGGAAGGTGGGAATACAGTGAACGAAGTGGTGTAGCGTCACAGTGGGCGGAGGCTTTCCAGAACATCCATAAGCTACTCCACTAACCCTAGTCCATCTTTTCTCCGGTTCTCAACCTGAGTCCAGCTTTGACCATCTCAATACACCGTGCACTGGCTCTGTATTTTTTCCTCTACTGGGAAAAGCAGCCCCTTCGGCTCTTCTTCACCCAAATTCTCTATCCAGTCAAATTCTCTCAATCCTTTAAGGCCCATTTCAAGTCCCACTTGAAATGAGAGCTCCAATACTGACTCTTTTCTTTATAACGATATGTAAATGTCCTGCTTTATTGAACAATGTCAAAATACTTACAGAACAGAGTTTTGGCTCCTTGAAGCCATGTCCAGCACTTCTGAATGGGGGGCAGAGGGTGAGTGGTGCAGCCAGAGCCTCTGCCCCCTCGGCCGGGAGAACGCGCGCTCTCGCTGCACATGCAGACGCAGCTGTGCCCCTGACTTGAGTCTTTCTGGAGACACAAGGAACGCGGACAACCACGGGGAGTTCCTTGCAACTACCATGTCTGCCCTTTGCCAGAAAAAATTAAAAGCAGAGTGTCTCTGATGGGGATGTTGGGTTGGGAGTGTCCAAAGGCAGGGAGATAAGCAGGGAGGAAGGAATATCATATATTTCACTGTGAGACACACCAGACTCTGTTAAATATTATTCAGGTTTTTGGACACTGAGCAATTGGGAGTCAGATGAAAAAGTTTATCTAATTATTAGATCTTCAGTCATTTCACAAAAAATGGGAGGGCCCAGAATAATGTATACAAAAAAGCCATTAACCCTGACAGGGCATGTGGCATGGTGATGATGAAGGGAACTACCAGAATTTACTGGGCAGGGGCCGGGATGCTGGACAATCTGCAATGCCCAGGGACAGTCCCACAGCTCATACTCACGTAGGTTAAAACAAAACGAAAACCCTGATCATTATTAATCAAGATAGAACTTCACTGTTTTACATTTAAATTAATCTTACATAGGGCTTACTAGGCAGTGTGGCTTCGGAATACATTCTTATAACTATTCCACTACGCTGGGAATATTGTTTCTTTCTGAACTCAAGAACTGTGCATTTCAGAAAATCACATCACCTGTGGCAAAAACTCTCGTGGTGTCTGGGGCAGCTCCGGGACACACCAGTATTAATCTGCATTTCTCGCTGCTGCACTCAGTGATAGCCTGCATCGGTGCGAGCACCTGGCTTCTTCATTCCCTCTTCTTCTTTTTTTTTTTTAAAGATTTTTATTTATTTATTTGACAGAGAGCACAAGCAAGCAGAGTGGTGGAAAGCAGAGGGAGAGAGAGAAGCAGGCTCTCTGCTGAGCAGGGAGCCTGATGCCCGCAGGGCTCGATCCTAGGACCCTGGAATCATGACCGGAGCTGAAGGCAGCCGCCCAACCAACTGAGCCACCCAGGCGCCCGTTCACTCCCTCTAATACAATACAAGCATTATTATATATAATGCCTCGACATTTTAGAGTCATGAATTCAACAAATATTTACTGAATTTCTACCACATGGCAGGTACTGAGGATCAAACATGGAAAGAAATTCCTGTCCTCGTAGAGCTTAATTCTTGTAAAATGAGAGAGCAGGGAGAGACAGAAAATACAGAAAGTGGAGAAGTGCTATGGAGAAAAACAATGCACGGAGGGTGGTTGCGGGGGACGGGCGGTGCAGTTTTTGACACAGTGCCTGGGGCACCTCTCCTAGAGGGTGATCTCAGAGTAAAGACCTCAGGAGGGGAGGGGCGAGCCATGCAGCCATCACAGGGAGGGCCATGTGCACATCTAAGATTTTAGTGGAGAAGAGCAGCAAGTGGGAAGAAATGGGGTGAGGACTGGTAGGAGGAAACGGCTAGAACTGCAACTTGGGGAGTTGTTTGGAGACAAAAGACAGATGGCATCCTGGGACCAAATGGTATCACTCTTGGGGAAAGAATGATGGGAACATGTGTGTTAAGAAGGATGAGCATGAAGAGAAAAGGGAAGTTTTGTGGCTTCATCTGATCACTGAGCATACCTCTGAGAACCAAACTCAATTTGTCACCAACTTTCCTCCCTTCCCAGTGTTTGAGCACTGATCACAGGCCAGGCACTGTTACAGACTCTTATAGACATCAGATCCCAGTTTCTGGACCCAGTTAAACCTAGGGAGCATTTTCTAAAGGCAAATGTCAGTCAACATTCACACAGTGTTTTAAACTGTGAGGAATTACAGAAGAAAATTTTTTTTTTCCCTTACCCAGATTACTGGACTGTTGCAAAAGCAGACATTTTAGATGTATTTAAAGTATTTAAAACATTTAAAATATTGGCAGTCCAAGACTGCGGCATAGGAAGACCCTGAACTCAACCTCCGCCCATGGACACACTGCACCTGCATCTACACACAGAGCAGTTCGTCCCAAGGACACACCGAGGGCTGACTGGACAGCTTCTGCACAGTAAACCACAGAGGGAGCACGCAGAGAATGGCGGCCGAGGGAGACATGGTAATGACGGGAACCCCACCCTTGGCATGACAACCTGCAGCAGGAAGGGATATCACTGAAATGATACCACACACTTGGCACCGTGGGGCACAGTGAAAAAAGAGCAGTTTAAAGGGCAACTAGACGGGTGCCTGGGTGGCTCAGTGGGTTAAAGCCTCTGCCTTCAGCTCAGGTCATGGTCCCAGGGTCCTGGGATCGAGTCCCACACCGGGCTCTCAGCTCAGTGGGGAGCCTGCTTCCTCCTCTCTCTCTCTCTCTCTCTCTGCCTGCCTCTCTGCAAACTTGTGATCTCTGTCTGTCAAATAAATAAAATCTTTAAAAGAAAAAAAAGCTTCATCTTTAAAGGGCAACTAGACTATAAGTGAAATAAATTCACTTATTAACCCTACAGCATCTGCTAGGGTTATCCTAGTACACCCCGGGACCACTCCAGCTCCAGCTGTCCATCCCCCCAGGGTGACTCCAGCATGGCACCCCCAGGGACACCTGGTGTAGCTGCTCTGCCAAGAATGGCTCCAGAATAGAGCACCCTGAGACCCCCCACCCATGCTCACCTCAGTTCCACACATTTGCCAAGGTGACCCCAACTCAGCAGGCCCAATGGTCCCCCTCCCGCAGGCCTGAGCTCATGCAAGCTCCACATGTCCTACCAGGGTGGCCTCAGCACAGAGCGCTCTGGGACTCCTTGGCTCATGCACCCACTAAAGATCTGGTCATCCCACCAAGATGATCCCAGCGTGGGGTGTTCTGGGACAGCCTGGCCCATATCTGCTCCAGCTTTAGCTGGTCCGCCCAAGCTGCCAGGCATACTATACATGACACACTCCCACATAAGGCCACTCCTTTAAGACCAGGAAAGGCAGCTGATCTGCCTTATGCACAGAAACAAACACAAAGTCAAGCAAAATGAGGAGACAGAGGAATATGTTCCAAATGAAAGGACAAGATAAGATGCCAGGAAGAAAACACTAATAAAAACAGGGACTAAGTAACTTACCTGACAAAGAATGCAACGTAATGGTGGTAAAGATGTTCACCAAGCTTGGAAGAAGAACGGAGGAACACAGTGAGAACTTTAACAAAGAGTTAGAAAATACAAGACAAAACCGATCACAGCTGAAGAACACAGTAACTGAAATGAAATACAGAGGGGGAATAAACCGCAGATTAAATGAGACAGAAGAATGGATCAGTGATCTGGGAGACAGAACAGCAGAAAACACCCAGCCAGAATAGTAACAAAAAACCCTAAGAACAGTTTAAGGGACCACGAGGACAACAACACTCCTCTCACAGGGGTCCCATAGGAGGCAGAGCCAGGGGCTGAGGAAATAATGGCTGCAAAACCCCCTGACCTGGGGAAGGACGCACAGAGCCAGGCCCAAGCAGCAGAACAAGTCCAGAGCAAGAGGAACCACATTCCACACTAAGACTTAGCATGATAAAATGGCAGAAGTTAAAGAGAAAGTCTTACAGGCAGCAAGAGAAAAATAGATATAAGGAAACCCCGTAACTACCAGCTGGTTTTTCAGCAAAAACTCTACAGGCCCGAAGGTAGTGGCAGGATATATTTAAAGCACTAAAAAGGAAAAACTTATAATCAAGAATACTCGAACCAGCAGGGTATCAGTTAGAATTGAAGGAGAGAGAATTTCCCAGAAAAGCCAAAACTAAAGGAGTTCATCACAACTAAACCAGCTTTACAAGAAACGGTCTTCTTTAAGCAGAAAAGACCAAAACTAGAAACAAGAA
The DNA here is from genome assembly GCA_004024625.1 of Mellivora capensis. NCBI lineage: Eukaryota > Metazoa > Chordata > Mammalia > Carnivora > Mustelidae > Mellivora > Mellivora capensis. The sequence goes on from PISX010003262.1 coordinate 87,489, forward strand.
AATATATGAAAGGAAAAACATCTCACTTGTCAAAGCAAATATATAGTAAAGGCAGTGGATCAGCCATTTAAAGAGCTAGCCTGAAGACTAAAAGACAAAAACAGTAAAATCAACTATAACTACAGTAAGTGGCTAAGGTATACACAAAATAAAAATACATAAAATATGACATCAAAAACATAAAATGGGGGGGGGAGGAAAAACATAGTGCTAGTGCTTTTCCAGTGAGTTTAAATTTAAGTGACTGTCAGCTTAAAACAGAAGACTGCTATATGTGTACTGGTTGACAGAGATGAATCATATGGGAAACGCAAACCGAAATTCTACAATACACACAAAAAAAGAAAGGAACCCAAATATAACACTAAAGGAAACAAGCCACAAGGGAAAAGAGCAAGAGAAAAAGAAAGGAACAGAGGAAAAACTACAAAAACAACAAAGTGGCAATATTACTTATCAATAGTTACCCTAAATGAAAATGGACTAAATGCTCCAACCTAAAGACATAAGGTGACTGAATGGGGGCGGGGGGGGGTGGCAGGAAACAAGACCCGTCTATACGCTGCCTGCAAGAGACTCACTTCAGATCTAAGGATACAGATGGTAAAGGGATGAAAAATGATATGTAATAGGAAAAAAAAAAAGCTGGTGTAGCAATACTTGTACCAGATGAAAGAGACTTTAAAACAAAGATTCTAGGAGAGCCTGGGTGGCTCAGTTGTTAAGCGTCTGCCTTCGGCCAAGATCATGATCCTAGGGGTCCTAGGACTGAACCCCAAATTGGGATCCTTGCTCGGTGGGAAGCCTGCTTCTCCCTCTCCCACTCCCCCTGTTTGTGTTCCCTCTCTTGCTGTCTCTGTCAAATAAGTATAATCTTCTTTAAAAAAGTCAAAAACAAAGATTCTAACAAAAGACAAAGAGGGTATTATAAAATATCCAAGAAGGATATAACATTTGAAGTATTTATGCACCCAACACAAGAGCACCAAAATATATAAAGCAAATATTAACCAACCTAAAAGGAAAAATTACCATAATACAACAGTAGTAGGGGACTTTATTTTTTAAAGATTTATTTGTGAGTGAGCATGTGTGTGTGTGTGGGGGGGGAGGATGGGAGAGGGTAAAGGGGGAGGGAGAGGGACAAGCAGACTCTGTGCTGAGCATGGAGCCCAACATGGGGCTCAATCCCACCACCTCAAGATCAAAACCTGAGCCAAAATCCAGAGCTGGACGACCAACTGAGCCCCCCAGGTACCCCTACTAGGGAACTTTAATACCCTACTTAATCAAAAGATCATCCAGCCAGAAAATCAATAAAAGGCCAGCTTAAGTGACATATTAGACCAGATGGACTTATTAGATATTTTTAGAGGGGCACCTGGATGTCTTAGTTAAGTGTCCGACTCTTGATTTTGGCTCAGGTCATGATCTCTGGGTTGTGTCAGGCCCACCTCGGGCTCTCAGCACAACATGGAGTCTGCTTGAGATTCTCTCCCTCTGCCCCTACCCCTGCTCTCTCTCTCACCACTTTTATTCAACACAGTATTAGAAGTCCTAGCCACAGCAATTAGGCAAGAAATAAAAGTCCTCCAAATTGGAAAAAAAAGCAGCAGAACTGTCACTATTTGCAGATGACAATGCTACATATAAAAAATCTTAAAGACTCTACAAAAACTATTAGAATTAATGAATTCAGTGAAGATATAGATACAAAATTAACATACAGAAATTCAATGCATTTCTATATACTAGTTACAAACTAACAGGAAGAAATTAAGAAAACAATCCCATTTACAATTACATCAAGAAGAGCAAAATACCTAGGAATAAATTTATCCAAGGAGGTAAAGAAAGCCCTGTACTCTGAAAACCATAGAAAACTGGCCAAAGAAATGGAAGACAGCCCAAATAAATAAATGGAAAGAAATACCATGCTCACAGATTAGAAGAATTAATAGTTTTAACTATTAATTAAACATCCACACTAAGTAAAGCAATCTACAGATTCAATGCAATCTCCATTGAAATACCAATCGCATTTTTCAGAGAATCACAACAAAGAATCTGGAAGATTTGTATAAAACCATGAAAGACTGCAAATAGTCAAAGCGATCTTGAAAAACAACAACTAAGCTAGATGTGCCATGCTGCCTGATTTCAAACTACAGTACAAAGCCACAGTACTCAATACAGTAAGGTACTGGTACAAAATAGACATGTAGATCAATGGAGAACAGAGAGCCCAGAAATAAATCCATGCACACATGGTCAGTCTTTGACAAAGAAGCCAAGAATATACAATGGCGGTGAGGACAGTCTCTTCAATGAACAGTACTGGAAAAACTGAGTAGCTACATGCAAAAGAATAGAAGCTGGGCTTCTACATTATACCATATACAAAAACAAATTAAACATGGGTTTAAGACGTGAATGTAAGATGTGACACTGTAAAACTCCTAGAAGAAACCATAGCCAGGAAGCTCTCTAACATGGTCTTAGGAATATTTTTTTGGACCAATCTTCTCAGGCAAGGGCAAGAAAAGCTAAACTAAACGGATGGGACTACATCAAACTAAAAAAAGCTTCTGTACAGTGAAAGAAACCATTGGCAAAACAAAAAGGCAACCTACTAATGACAGAAAATATTTTCAAGTCATACACCTGATAAGGGGTTAATAACCAAAATATATACAGAACTTACATAACTTAATATAAAAAGGACAACCCAATTAAAAAATGGGCAGAGAGCTTGAATAGAAATTTTTCCAAAGAAGACATGCAGATGGCCCACAGACACATGAAAAGATGCTCAACATCACTCAGCATCAGGATATGCAAACCAAAACCATAATGAGACACCACCTCCCAGTTGTCAGACCGGCCTTATCAAAAAGATAAAACATAACAACTGTTGGCAAGGATGTGAAGAAAAGAGAACCTTCATACACTGTTGAGAATGCAAACTGGTGCAGCCACTCTGGAAAACAGTATGGACGTTCCTCAAAAAAGTAAAAGTAGAGCTACCCTATGATCCAACAAATCCACTTTTGAGAATTTATTTGAAGAAAACAAAAACACTAATCTGAAGAGATGGAAGTACCACTACGTTCACTGCAGCAGCATTTACAACAGCCAAGATACGGAAGCAACCGAAGTGTCCATCCACAGATTAAGTGGATAACGAAGACACGGTGTTGATGTACAAAGAAGTTTTATCCAGTCATAGAAAGGAATGAAATTTGCCATCTGCAACGACATGGATGGACCTTGAGGGTATTATGTTTAGTGAAATAAGACAGAGAAAGACAAATATTGGATTTCACTTGTATGTGGAATCTAAAAAACAAATGAACAACAGAAAACAAAACAAATAGACTCGTAGATAATATGAAACTGTTGGCTAGTTTGTAACTGTTGGTTAACAGAAGGGAGAGGGATGGAGGTGTCAGGCAAAACAGGTGAAGGGATCAAGAGGTACACACTTGCAGTTATATTAAATCCAGATGTAAAGTACAGCATAAGAAATATAGCCAATAATACTGTAGTAACTGCGCAGGTCATTTTGTGATGTATAAAAATATCAAATCAGGGGCGCCTGGGTGGCTCAGTGGGTTAAAGCCTCTGCCTTCAGCTCAGGTCATGATCCCAGGGTCCTGGGATCGAGCCCCACATAGGGCTCTCTGCTCAGCAGGGACCCTGCTACCTCCCTTCTCTCTCTCTGCCTGCCTCTCTGCCTACTTGTGATCTGCCTGTCAAATAAATAAATAAATTCTTTAAAAAACTATCAAATCATCATGATGTACATGTGAAACTAATAGGATATCGTCTGTCAGTTATCTTCCAGTAAAAAATATATACGTGTGTGTGTGTGTGTGTGTGTGTGTGTGTGTATGTAAAATATCAAACAAGTGAATTTCCCCAGAAAGGCCTTTTCTTACTACCAAAACTCAGCCAGCATCCCCAAATCACATTAGTCCTTTTCCTTCAAAGCACTTGTCATGCATATAATTAAACACTGGCTTGTTTACTTGTTTAATGATGTCTGTCTTCCCTACTAGATCACCAACTCCATAAAGTCGGGAAGGGTATCCGTTTTATTCACCACCACACACACCCAGAGCTAGTATCGTGCCTGGCACCCAGCACACAGTGAAAACTACAGAATAGGACCTTCGAGTTAGGAAGGCTGTCCTCTCATACTTGCTAGTTACGTCATCAGATAACACTACTTTCTGAAAGTTCCACCATTCTTGGCTCCAACCTGAGAAAGTGCCAGCCCAGAATGGTTGCAGAAAGTGTGCTAGCAGCAAAGAGTTTCTAACATCCTCAAATATAAAACCAGTCCTGTTAAGACCCTGTCTCTGAAGCACAGCCAAAGTCACTTCTCTTCAACCTCTAGTTTATACACTGAATTCCTCACCACCACCGATTCTTTTTGTTATTATTATCACTGAAATATAGTTGAAATACAATAACAAGGACTCCTTTAAAGGTGACCAGATGAAATTTATCCCTTGGGAAATTCTGCAGCCTGTGCTACAAAGGTCTAAGCTTTATATATGGTCAGGTCAAGTTCCTACTTCTTCTCAAGTCCAGCTCCTCTAGGGCTTTTGATAGTCTCCTAGGATAATTTCAGGAAATTCGCCTGATCCCATAATGATATTAGACTGGCTTTTCTCTGGACGTGCCTGCTCTTTCCCCAAGAATGCTGCCCACAAATGTGAGCGGCTGCTTCGAGAGATCATAGAAGAGTTCTGTTTCATTGATCTTAGACAGCTCTCCTGAGATTAAAAAGGGTATAATTAACAGGCTTATTTATTACTCATTTCTTCAAACTGAGTTCCTGAACTACCAAACTGACATCTGATTACATAATTTCAATTACTGCCCCCCAAACTGAAAATAGATGAACTTTAGGTATGGGATCCATTAGAAGACTGGGTTGGGATTAAAATTTATTTAGGTAGATTAAGGGCGGAACTTCTGCTATTACTGCTACTGGGTCAGAAAGCACTCTCTCCTCTAAAACACTGTGCTCTTAAACTGCACTTAAAATTAATGTATGGAATTCCACACACTTCTCAGCGCACTAAAATAGCTTTCTCTGCAGTGTTATCCTCTACAGTAGTTCTCTGCCCACTGTGTTGGTCAGACTCAGGTTCTAAAGGGAGCCACTGAATATGAATTTTAGAGCATAAAGGATCCTTAAAAGGATAATGAGACCCGATATTACCAAATAACTCCCAGCCTATTAAAAAGCCTAGAAAAAAAAAAAAAAAGCCTAGCATACTTTTTACTCATCAAAGGGAATCCTGTCCTACAGATTTGGATTAAGTAGAGGATTCCTTCCCCCTTAAAAAAAAAGGGGGCGGGTGCAGGAGGAGAGGTAGGAGGTGTGGAGGGCAAGCTCACAGGTCAGTTTTCAGAACATCGCTGCCATTCTGGGTGTTATTTTCTCCACTGAAATGTCAGAAGTTCTCAGTCTGCATTAAACTTGGCTGCTTTTCAATCACATAACATTCAGAAAAGCCTAGGCATTCGAGAACACTCGTGTGTTGACTTCCCTCAGTTACTTACAGCTGATAGTTCTGAAGGCTTATAGAAGTGAAACTAAGCCGACAGGTCTTCATAAAGGTGTCTGCATTTATAAACACTTTTACTGCGTTAAGCTTTGCAACATGCAGCTCAGTGTGCAGGCAAGTTTCATTACCGACAGAGAAAGCCCAATATATGCTGAGAATTTGAGATTGCTCATTCGGTCTCATTCTTAGCTGAAAGCTGGGTGCTGAGTCATTTAAGATTTTACTTTTTTGAAAATAAAAAAAAAATTATCTCTTAGACATAGAGGTCTTTGATAACAAGTAGGATTTTTAAAAATCGTAGTGAAGAGACGAATGCAGATACCACTGATGGGAAATACAATCACAGAAAAGAAGGGATTGGTGATTGCCTTTATTCAGACCTTCCTGTAAAGGACTGAAGCTCACTTGGGCATTTTCAGTGTTCACTCTTGGCAGATGAATGATCAGAACAGATTCCGGAAAAAATGGAAGGAAGGATTTTCCTTTTGCTAGTTTTGGAAACCAATCTAGCGAAGTCTAGCAAAGAAAAGAGGAAGGATCTCTGCATTATGTGGAGAAGTACTGGAGGACAGGTGACTGAATGGCCAGCAAGGTCACCACCAAGAACAATTATGTCTGTCCTCTGCTGTGAACTGAGGTCCCAAACCAAACCAATTAGGAATGCACTGGCTGTTACCCTTCTTCGGATACAAAAGAAATGGCTTAGCAACTGCAGAATATTTTTGATCTCCATAACACATAGAAATTTGGAATATATGACTCTATACGTGGAGGGATTTTTCCATTCAGTGAATGCTGACGTGCTACCACCTATGTCCACACACAGCACCACTCAGGAATCTTAGAACAAATGCACCTTTTCCAAGGATTTATCATGATTTTTGAATTATTATAAAGTGGGACACAGACAAGCCACTGCTTGCTGTGGTTGTACTATTACTCTCTGAGCCATAAAAAGTTACTTTTCTTTTTAGCAGGGAAGCCATTTTCTCACTCCCTCCTGCTTCTGTTCTTTCAGAAAACAGCAGCACTCATGTTTGCAGAGCTCCTGAATACATTCCTGGTAGTGTGGCTCTGTAGACAAGAAATCAAATGGCATTTTGGAAAATTGAAAGGTGGACTAACCATAAAATGCTCTGATCAATAAACGTCCTCCGACTTGCTGAGGAACAAGCAGGAAGAGAGTGAAGCATACAACCCAGGGCGAAGTCCAGCGCAGAGAAGGATCCTGCTCTCGTGTGGTTCACCAAACTCACAAAATCGAAGTTAACAGAAGACCTGCCATGCTGAAAATGATCAAGACTGAACGAAAAATGGGCAAGACTGAAGAGACGTCACATTCCAGTGCTCCACTCAGCTGTGACGGTGACAAGGACCGCCGGAAACTAAAACCTAAGCGTGCTCCGTCCCCGGAGGCCCTCGCGGAATGTAGGCAACACATGCTCTGAGAAAACACACAGCTTGGAGGGCAAATTCCCAGGATTCCTGGGTTTAACTGTGATACTCCAATCAAAAAGAGATTTTTTATCAAGGATGTCATTTTGAATTTCTGAACTCAGAGAATTTCTCTCGCGGAACAACTGCTAACAGGCGTCACCGATGCGGCAGAAACATCATCTCCGCAGAGGAGCCGCCGCCGCCGCCTCACGGAAGCGGTAACGTCGGAGACGGAACGAACGAGGTTCGGCCCAGGCGCCCGCTCACGTGCGTGGTGCGGAGGCAGGCGCCCTGCGGCAACTTCTGCAACACGTGTTTGGGAGACACAGGAAATGGGCTCGGGGGACCCAGGGCGATCCCAGGGCAGAAGCTGCCCGCGGCCCAGTGTCCCACTGAGCTCCCGGTCCCCTGTGGCCACCCCGAGAACAAGCGCGTGTCCTGCACCAATGATCCCAGTGTCTCTGCCGAGGCAGTTCACGGCCACGCTGGCGGGGAGAGAAGGCGTGAGAGCCACAGGTCACAGCTCTGAAACGGGCTGCGAAGACGCTGCAAGGCGACACGACTGCACATTGCGCGTGACAGGCGTCGACGGGGTGAGCTGTGCGCAGGGTCCCACGTGCAGCTGTGTAGTGACCGTCACTTCCCCCGCGCGACGTCACCCACAAGCCTGAGATGGACAGTCGCCCGCTCCTCCGACCGAGCCAGCCAGGCGCCGCTACAAACTGTCCCCTCCGACAGGGGCGGGGACGAGGCGGCCGCAGCGCGAACCACCACCCGGAAGTCTCTGCCAGAGCTTCCCGCGAACCACCACCCGGAAGTCTCTGCCAGAGCTTCCCGCGCGCGGGCCGCCGGCCTGCCGGACGCGCTTCTCTCCAGTCACAGCCCGGGTGCGCGTCCTCGATCCGCAACGGTGGGCGCGGGCCGCCGCCGCCGCAGACGATTCCTCCTCTCCCGCCCCGCCCGTCGCTGCCGCGGATCCGTCCCGGGCCTCCCCGGGCCCGGCCCGGCCTCCTAGTCCGCGCCCGGTGCTGCGGCCGCAGCAGGCTCGGCCTCCCGCCTCCCGATGCCCGCCGACGCGCGGCGCCACGCGGTGAGAGGGCAGCCCACGTTCTGACTCGGCGAGGAAACCGAGCACGTGTGGAGAATCCACGAGCAAAGAGGAGCGGCCGGAAGGCGCGCACACGTGCCTCTCCAGAGCAAACTGCGCTCGCCCTGCGCGCACGGGGCGGAGCGGATCACCGAGAAACCGGCCCCGCGCCCGTCTGCGGCCGCTTCGAGGTAAGGCAGAGCCGCCGGGCCTCGGAGACGCTGCAGCTCCTCCTCGCGGGGGCCCCGAGCCCCCTGTGCGTCCGCGACCGCGCCGCCGCCCGGCCTCGGAGACGCTGCGGGGTAAGCGACGCGGCCACCGGCTAGTAACAAGCGCGCGTCCTTAACGGGGCTTACTGGTGACGGGACTTAGCACTTCGGATTCTGGCTTCGCCCGGCTCCTAAGTGAAAAGCAGGGATGCGGGCGGGAAGAGCGGTGTCCGTGGAAGCTCTGACGCTCCCGGGTCCTGTCATCCTCTGGGGAAAGCTGTACCTCGAAAAGAAAAAAAAAAAAAAAAAAGGGGAAAGAAAATCAGGGCGCCCGGGTGGCTCAGTCACTAGACGTCTGCCTGCGGCTCAGGTCAGGATCCCGGGTGGTGGGATCGAGCCCCGCACCGGCCTCCCTGCTCCGCGGGGAGCCTGCTTCTCGCTCTCCCTCTCCCGGGCTGGCGTTCCCTCGCTCACTGCTGTCAAAGGAACACAATCTTCAAAAAGGAGAGAGACAATCGCTTTACCTCTCTGGTCCTTCAGTCTCTAATTTGCTTTCATTCATCAAATGTTTACTGAGCCCCAGGAGGCGCCAGGCTCGCTCTGCCGTCGAGACGTGAATAAAACCGAGCGAGCGTCTCGGCAGCCTGCGCATCCCCGGGGGCAGGAGGAGGAGGAAACGCAGGAAAATACCCCGAATGCTTGAAGACGACGAAGACAAGAGCAAAGGGAAAGCAGGGAAGAGGCACCGGAGATCTGGGGCTGGACTGGGATTTCCGAACGCGTGGTCTGGGAACAAGCGACAGAAAGATGATTTTTGGTGAAAAGGTACCTTTTTCGTCAAGGCCTGACAGAACCGAGGAAGTCAGCCCCGCAGGGGCGTGGGGAAGGGGCACCTGAGGCCGAGAGGACAGCCCGTGTGCGGGCCCTGCCTGCCTGAGGAGCAGCAAGGCGGCCACCGACTGGGCCGAGAGAATGACGGGGGAGGAGGAGAGAAGCAGCCAGTGAGGAACCAGGGACCAGACTCCGCACAAGTCACACAGGATCTGGGCCTCGACTCTCGTTAAAGGAGGCGCAACCGGGGGGTCGGAGCAAGCGTGAAGCGACACGGCGTTTTGACTAGCGTCGTGCTTGTCTACTGCAGAGGGCGTGAGAACCGCTCATCTTCCCCCAGTTCGCGGCTAAACGCGCTGGCGTCTGTGGAGGACTCCAGGCCGCCGAGAGACAGCGAATGCAACTCGCCGTGACCCCTGACCGTGCGGAGTCGCGGCGGCACGGGGAGCCACCGCGGAACCGTGGGCGGCGGCTGGCGGGCAGCCCCCCCCCGCCCCCCCAGCTAGCGCGCGAGCTTCCGCGACCCCAGCAGGACTGGCGCGGCCGCCCCTAGCCTGCAGGGCGGTGAGCCTCAGACGTGGGCCGAGCCCGGGACCTGGCACACAACACGTGCCTTTCAAGGCAGCAAGAACCAGAAGGGCCAGCGCACGGAAGAGCCTGGGAATCAGCAGGCCTGGGGTCTAGCCTTGACCCTCCCGCTTCACCACCTTGTCCTCTCCCTCTCCCCCATGGAGGGACGGGACAGTGACTGCCATTTGCCTGAGGTGGCGTGAGGGTTAAGGAGTTAATGCTTGTGACACCAGCGCACGAAAGGATTTACTACAGGCGGTTTCTCCTGTTAACGCGAGTGTGACTAAGACTTACAATGAGGAGACGGTGAAAGAATCCCGAGGAAGCTGGGGCACTGGAAACAATGCGGGATTTATCTGTTTATCTTGAGGAAATTATCCAGTCTTTTGAGTTCTGTGATTTAGCGCATGGAAAGGCAAGGCAGGGCAAACAGAATCTAGGGCAGCAGCTCTCTTGTCTCCCAGCAGAAATGGTTCCAGAGAGGAAGACTTGGCAGATATGAAGACCTTCTTTAAGTCCTTTTTTAGTGCTAAGAACACTAGAAAATCTGGCAGGTTTCCTATCTCTCTCTCATTACCAGGGTAAGTTATCCCAATTGGCTTCTTATAACTTAGTGCTCCTTCTTCTTTTTTGTTTTGGTTTTATTTTATTTTATTTATTTGAGAGCCAGAGGGAGAGTGAGAAGGGAGAAGCAGATTCCCTGCTGAGCAGAGAGCTCAGTGCGGGACTCGAGCCCAGGAGAAGGCAGACACTTAACCAGCGGAGCCACCCAGGCACGCTAACTTACTGCTTCTTACCAGAACCTGTGGCAGCGCCTCTTTCTGGGCTCCTTCAGTGAAAATCTTGGGGCCCTCCCTGAATAAACTGGAACCGCCACGTAGTGTATATAGGTCACCACGAATCCCCACAAGAGCTGGGCTGAAAACTGAGTTGGTTCATGACTTAGAAAATGCAGGCCATAAACTTCCTTAAAAGAATCTACCTTTCTTGGGATTTTTTTTTTTTTTTAAAGCAAGACTTTAAAGCAGAGACGGCCTGCCACCCGACCTTTTCCACAGAGCACCAGTGACTTGTTAATTGTACGCTTATTAGCTCATCTTGTCAAAATACCACCGAACACAAAAAGCGCCCCTAGACTGCAGCTGGGCATCACCACCCCCCAACAACCGTACAGTGCAGTCACTACCTACGTTTGTGCACGAACAGCCACTACGTAATCTTAACAGAGCCATGAATATGCTCCATTTAACCTCTATTTTCTAAGCAGGGACTAAAATATCCAATTTAGTATGTATAGCACAGCAGCTCTCAATTAATGAGACTATCATAAACAAGGGCTTTTCTCAGATAAATAAGGCAAGGCAGATGTTCTCCCAGTGGGAATCTGCTCACAGGATCAATATGATTCAGTTACATAAATATTTACTGAGCAGCTGTTACGTGCTGGGCACTGGGCTGGGCGCCGGAGAGGCAGGGATGAGTAAGCCCCAGCCCCTGCTCACGGCGTCTGCCAAGTGGTCGGGCAGGCAGCTGTGTAACACACACAAGCCGGGGCCCAAGAGTGATACGGGTGTGTGGATGGCGTGGTGAGAACAAGGTGAGAGAGGCCTCCCCCTGCTCGGGGAGGGGGAGAGATGGCAAGGAAGGCTTTCTTAAGGTGGTGACACTTGAGCTCAGCTCCTAAGGCTTCTTCACCCTGGTCTGAGCCAGGGTGGGGGGTGGGGGGGCTTCTCGAGAGGGACAAGCATTCGTAAATACATGAAGTCATCAGGGAATGTTCTGTGCAAGGTGTCGCTGAAGTAGAAAGTGTGAGACGGAAAGTAGGGCTCGATGCTGGAGCAGGGAGAAGGGATTTTTGAATGTCCACAGCCTGGACTGCTCGCGTCCAGCATTTAGACGGTGGAGGACATGAGAAAGTCTGCCCATCTCTCTTGTGCATCCACAGCCGTGCCATGAGCGCTTGGGGCCCGCTTCGCCGGCTCCACGTGGCCGGGTCCATTACAGCCGCCTCGCTGGCCTCTACACCCCACGCTGAGACTGGAAGACGGCGCCGAGGTCCAGCAGACAGTAAGCACCTGACTCATCTCAGGCGCCATATCAGAGGCTAGAGGTCAATCAACAAAACATTCTGCCCTCGTGGTACTTGTGTGCAGTGCAGAGTTTCACGTAGGGACAGTGCTGCCGAGAAGCCACAGCAGGGCAGTGAATGCACCACACAGCCCAGAACAAGCTTCCTGATGGAGTGCGGGGCGCGCTCAGATTCCTGTCAAGTCAGACTCTATCTGCGACAGAGGGTCAGCTGGAAGGAGGGTGAGGAGAGAGGTCACGTTATTTCTGGGAAGAAACTTCCTGGGAGTGGTGAGCACAATGGGTGATGCCCCAGGAACAGAGCAGGGAGTGGGGAAGCTTGTCACGACTCTTCCCCTGCCCCTCGGAAAACAGGGGTACCAGGGAGCATGGGTCTAGTGCTCTCAGTGGCAGAATGAGCTTACCGCCTGGGAAACACCACACTTCAGACTTCGTAACATGCTACGTACCATGGAAACATCTTTGTTCGTTCCACAAGATGTGAAAAATACAGAAAAAAAATTAAATCACTGAGCTTAAGAACATGGGGAAAACAATTAGAAGGGAGCTCAGAAGAAGAGAAACCATCAAATCATAAGTCCTTTGGAGGAAACTTCTAGTTGAGCCCACACTCCTGAGAATTATGGGGCTTTACACAGAGGGTGTTGGCCGTACACTGCCTTTAAAAGGTCTCTGGGAAAGTATGTGGTGCCCCAAGCAGAAGCCCTGCCAACTCCATGAGGGGATGTCTACGGACTGAGGGGCGTCTCGGGGGCAGCAGCACCCCCATCCATGCATATCACTCCAGAGAGCTCACTCCTCCCTCCAGCAGAGCCCCTACCATCAGCAGTTTTGATTCACAATAAAGAATTTCCTGCTACTTCCTTGGCACTTTCTATTTTTATCCGACTTTATCAGGGGTTGGGTAGTGACGTGGCTCTGCTAAAGGACCTACTTAGCCACAATAACATCCCTGCGGTCTCTGAAACGTCCTTGGCACAGACGGGTGACAAAAGAGTATGTGCAAAGAAACCTTATACATATTCCAGAGAACACAAGAACCTGAATGACTGCAGTAACCGTGGTCTGAAGGAGTTCATGCACCTTTGGCAAGCTATAGATAGAGACAGGGAGCGGAGCCAGCGAAACTCATCCTCAGTCACCATGAATGTTTGACATGAGTCCTGAAAAATCCATGGGACTCTGTATACCAGCACAGAAGCAAAAAGAACAGTTTGAATCACAGAAAACTCAAAGATAACTAGACTGCCAGTTCAGGAAAGGCTGACCCCATACATTCCTTATAACTGGTAAACAGCAAGATTAATAGATGTTTTCCATGCAAGCTCAGAGAACTATGTCCCCCCAGCACTAAATGGAGATGCTCACAGAGTAACCATGGAGATCCTACTGTCCTTCGACATGGCATTTGTGTTCACAAGGGAAGCATTTCTCACGAACGAGTCTCTGAGCCCCAGGCAATAAAATGGACAGAACTGTATGCAAAGAGCTGAACAGAAGCCTTTAAAAAATGAGGTCTATTATTAAATGGTCAAGAAAAAGCAATGTGGTTTTGGCAGATTATCTGCCATCTTCTGTAGTGTATTGTGTTCTCCGTAAGAATACACAGTCCTAACCTTTCTTCCACGTTGATCCATTATCCCTTTGCATCTGAAGGAGTGTGCAAGTTCTCCCTGTGCTCTCTGCTCATCCACGTTCAGTCCAACCGACATCGACTTGCAAGTTAGTCTGTACACTGCCGGCAGATTAATCTTTCTCCAACCTCATTTTCATCATGTCCTTGGCCTTCGATGGTCCTCACTACATTATGAAGAGTGGCGAATGGATGCCTCTTTACGGTACTGACACCGGAGAGAGAGTGAAAGAAGCAAAGCAGTGAGCCGTGTGATGATGCAGGTTTCCAGAGAGACAGAAAGGCCCAAGGCATGAATGAGCAGTCAGGTCGAGGAAGAATAAGATGAACTGTGGGCTGGGGTGGAGTGAGCAAGGCACGTGGGGCAGTGCTGATGCAGGAAATAAAGTTGGAGAGAGGGAGAGATCAGCTGAGCTGTGGAGGCCAACGTGAGGAGTGCGGGCTTTAACTACCGGGGCAGCTCATAAGGAGTTATACAAGAGTAACTCAATAAGCCTTGTTGAACAAATAACTAGTAAAATCCATTCAGAACGACTTATTTTGTCAAATTAGGGCTGAAGTTTACGGTAGAATTTAAGAGGAAGAAAAATACTCTTGGGCCTTGCTGAACATGCTAAACTGAAATCATCTTTATGTTGGCCAAGGTTTCCCATTACTGAAACTGCACAATGTCCCTCTAAGTCAAGGAAAAAAATGAAGTTACACATAAAAATTCCTAATTGTGCCTTAGGACTTCAAGGCTGTCCTCAATAAAGTGAATTAACAGGAAGTACTTATAATTAAGATACTTATAAATATCACATATATATATATATACATATATATATATATGCACAAACACACATATACATACCCATACACATGTACATATATTTTAGGATGGAGAGAACTTCTTACAGATTTTCTGAAAATAAAATTATCACTTGTCTGCATTATGGAGTCACATAGGACAGTGTTCTGTCTACACACACAAGACTTCTGGATACTTTATGATTGAACAATAGATTCACTGACTATACCAGGTAGCCTTTAACGTCACCCTCAGTGGACCCCACATCCAGTAATCATACCCTCAGTTCCAGCCTGTTGACTGCTGGCTGTATTTAATGATTTGCTTCTAATGACCGAAATACGGTAAAGCTGGTAGGAGATCAAGTCTGAGGTTAGGTTACGAAGAGGCTGTGGCTTCCATCCGGGGCACTCTCATATCTGCTCATTCTGAGAGGAGCCAGATGCCATGTTGTGAGCTGCCCCGTGGAGAGGCTCAGATGGCATGGAACTGAAGGAGGCCTCTGGCCAACAGCTAGTGAGGAAGCACTGCTCCCAATCCAACAGCTCACGAGGACTTGAATCCTACTGGCGATGTCGTGAGCTTTCAGAATGAGATGGTGGCCCCAGCTGGCAGCTTTGCTGAAGCCCCACAAGAGACTCGGGGCCAGAGGCACCCAGCCAAGCCCCCGTGGACTCCGGACCCACAGGAGCTGTGACATAATAAAGGTGGTTTTAAGCCACTAAATTCTCAGGGAGTTGGTTACACAGCATTATGTGACTCATACACGAGCTACTAATACATTTTAAGGGAGAAGCAGACAGTTAAATTGCTGACAGTGGCTAATTCAAAAGACACTTCAAATGCCTGAAATAATATGTTTAATTACTTTGTAACAGCAAGTTGACCTTGATAATATTTTTTAAACATCGATTAGTATTAGTTTGAAAGGGCCAATTTGGAGGGGACAGTAAAAAAATCAAAAGGTTATATTAATGGAAAGATTTGGTCAGAAACTAAGAAATCCGGTTTCAAAGAAGCAGAGCTCTAAGAGCTCTAAGTCAACAACTAGTTTCCAGTGGGCCTGAGAGAAATCTAGGGATTAAGAGTGAATGAAAAATAAAGCTATAAAATAACACTGTTTTAAAAAACATGATAGGGGAATATAAAGGTACAAAATAAAATATGAATACTGGTTAAGAAATAATAGTGCTTATTAAGAAATAAGCACTAACTTAGTGCTTTCTGGTTTGGTGTAACTCAATCTCTTCAGGCCTCGGTTTCTTCATACATAGAAAAGGAACAGTAAGTATCCCTACATTTCAGGGCTGTAAGGTATACTCAGCACAATGCTTGGCTCATGGTAACAAACCAAACAATGTTGGTGCCTGTGACAATTATTATCTTCTGCTACAGTCTTAAATTAGAATCTGGTTCTACTTTCAAAGAATTTTGGGTTACTTCACAGCTTGAGACACTTAGAAAGTTTAACAGAAAGTTCAGGAAACCAAAATTTAACCAGAGTTAAGAATAAGATTGCTCAAGAAAGTTAAGACAAACCCACAGATTGAGTAAAAATATTTGCAAATCATGTATCTGATAGGTGACTACTATCTAGAATTATAAAGAACTCTTACAACCCAGTAATAAAAAGACAAAATAACGAAATTGAAAAATAGGGAAATGATCTGATGGGACAGTTCTCCAAAGAGATCTGCAAGTGGCCAATAAACACATGAAAAGATGCTCAATATTATTAGCCACTGGTAAAATGCAATTCAAAGCCATTACTGACGTACCATTTCACACCTAACAGGTGGATATACTCAAAGGAAAAGGGAAAAAAAAGTATTGTCAAGAATGTTGAGAAAATGGAAACTTCGTACCCAACTGCAGCGTATGTGAAGTGCGTAGCTCCTGAGGCCAACAGTTCGGCATTTATTCACTTGGTTCACTCTGTTCATTACATAGGCACGGTGAGTGGCCACCTCCACCACGAACTCAACTCAGTCTAAACAGGACATTAGCTGCTCAGCGATACAGAAAAGTCTGCAAAATTTTCTACTTTATAAAAATTATGAAGAACCTTGTGTTTCACAGTGAGAGAAAACTATTTTTGAAAGAAAAATGGTAACATTCTATTCATTAACATAAATACAATTTAGTCCTCAGATGTTAGATATGCTACGGCTTAAAACCTATTTGAAGGGGAAAAAAAAAAATATATATATATATATATATATTTAAGAGAGGGTGAGAGACAGAGGGCAAGGGGTGGGGCTGAGGCAGAGGGAGAGAGAGAATCCTAAGCAGACTCCACACCCAGCACAGAGCCCGACTCGGGGCTTGATCTCATGACCCTGAAATCATGACCTGAGCCAAAATCAAGAGCTGGAAGCTCAACCGACTGCGCCACTCAGGCGCCCTGAGAAATAAAATTACTGAAACTAGAAAACGAACAAGGCTCTCGTAAAAATAGAAGCCAAAAATAATGATGACAAATTCAAAGAACATTTCCCCTGTTGCAACTTGAATGCTTAAACAGTACTGTGTGGGAAAATACCATTGTTTAAAAAACAACAACAAAATAAGTGGAAGGTAGAGATTAAATTCTTTGAGTTCATGGAAATTTATCATCCTCAAAAAACAAACTCAGGAGGCGCCTGGGTGCCTCAGTGGGTTAAAGCCTCTGCCTTTGGCTCAGGTCACGATCCCGGGGTCCTGGGATCGAGTCCCGCATCGGGCTCTCTGCTCAGCGGGGAGCCTGCTTCCTCCTCTCTCCCTGCCTGTCTCTCTGCCTACTTGTGATCTCTGTCAAATAAATAAATAAAATCTTTAAAACAAACAAACTCAGGGCGCCTGGGTGGCTCAGTCATTAAACATCTGCCTTCTGCTCAGATCATGATTCCAGGGTCCTGGTATCGAGCCCCATGTCAGGCTCCCTGCTCAGCAGGAAGCCTGCTTCTCCCTCTCCCACTCTTGTGTTCCCTCACTCGCTGTGTGTCTCTGTCAAATAAATAAATAAAATCTAAAAAAAAAACCCTCTTGATTTATTGGCCTTCTAAAACATACAATTTAAGTAAAAATGATCATTAGCCTATCATGTAGAAGTTACAGAATTTTGGAGCCCACAGGTCTTGAGACGGAAGAGCACCTGCTTCCGCCATCTCAGTTTCCAGAGGAGCACGCAAACCCAACTGCGTGCTTACAGGCCACGCATCTGGCTAAGGGCCGAGCAGGACAAGAACTCGGGGCTCTGACTCTAAGTGTGGGCTGTTTCCCTGTGTTGCGCTGAGGCTCACCCTTCTGAGAGAAGATGGTTCCTGAATGTGCAGAGAGCAAATGAGCCTCAAGGGGAGGAGACGTTCTTTAGCACCTTATGAACTTCTAGTATCAGCTATCACCCAGCCTTCTATTAACTGAGATTAGCAAATGGTTTAGGAAAGTAGATTGTAAAAAAGAAAAAAAAACAAACACTCCCTTTAGTAACATTAAGGCCAAATTCATGGTATTTCTCCTTTGATTGTTTCCTTCTTCTCAACTCCTAGGTTTAACATTGTCTGATTCTTCAAAATGCTATTGATAGAAGGTTTTTGTCCACTAAGCTTCTATCTTTCTGTGTTCAGAGAATCTCCTTTCTTATGAGGCAGAGCCGACCTCCCACTATAGAAGTTTAAGTACCTGTGAGATAATAGGAGGTATATATTGGTCTCTGCCCTTGGTTCCTGGCACAGAGTTCCTGAAACTCTGGAATTTTCTGGGTGACAGGAGTGTCTTTTGTTCTAATGAGATGACTCTGGGTGGGCTCCTGGATGGGGGCTGGTCACGAGAAAGACCACACCCTCATTGGAAGCTTGGAATTTTCGGCCCCACTCCCCATTCTCCGGAGAAGGCGGATGAACTGAAGTGCAGTTGACGATCGATCACGCCTACGCCTACGCCTACACGATGACGCAAAAATCCCACTGGCATGGGGAGCTCAGCACTTCCAGGTTGTTAAATACACACACACGCCTGGAGGATGACATCCCCCAACTCCGGCAGGGATGAAAGTTCCTGCACTTGGGACCCTCCCAGACCTCGCCCTATGTATCTCCTCAGCCAGCTGTTCATCTGTGTCCCTTACCATATCCTTTAACGGACTGGTCAGTGTTCTTAAGTGCCCTGAGTTCTGTGGGCTCTTCTAGCAAATAAATCAAATCTGGGGGCAGGGGTGTCAGGAGAACCCCTGCTTTGTAGCCAATTCGGACAGAAGTTGTGGGTCACTTGGGAACCCGCTACTGGTGACGGCATCTGAAGTGGGGGGGGGGGGTAGCAATCCCGGGGAAGAGAGCCTTCGACTCAGAGATCTGCTGCTGTCTGCAGGTAGACGGTGTCAGAATTGAGTTAAACGGCAGGACGCTGATCTCTGATCTTGTGGCACAGGCATCTAGCGCGGAGAGCCAGCCTCGGGGGCTGGGCCTGAAGCAGAGTGCGGAATCGTGTCCACCAGGGCGCGGGCTCTGGGGGGTAACGCGGGGCTTTGTTTTCTGCCTGACAAACCTCCAAGTCTCACTCTCTGACTCTCCTAGAAATTCTGCTTAACTTACCAAATTCCGCTTAAATACCTTTTTATCTGACACTAAAGAAAACTGATTGATAAAAGCAGCTAAAAGTTAAAAAAAAAACCAAAACACTATTATATTGTGAGCTTACCTAGAGCAGGCGTCTACCTGTAACTTTGATATTAAATAGTATCTCAGCTCGTAAAACAATACCTAACATTTAGTAGGTTCTTAATAAAGGTGGAATCGAATTGGTGCTTACAAAGGTTGTCCTTATTAAGGACCTGAATGGGGCTCTGTGGACTAAGGGGGAAGACAGAATTAACGGGGCAGTGCGTTTGCTAGAATGTGCACGAACAGCACAATGAACTGAACTGAACTGAGCAGAGCGGGCGGGAGAGCCTGCATGTCCACAGCCTCGCCCTCTTGACCGAACCTGCCAGCTGTCTTCGTCCAACCACGGGCCCGCTTTCCCGGGCAGCACGTGGCCGCGTCTATACAACTGTGGACAGCAAGTTCATTAGTGAGAAGGCAGACTGCTTAATGCTCCTGCTAAGTGATAGGCTTTATTTTGAAAGTAGAGCTCATCTGTTGGTCTGGGACAGGCTAGTTAAGGGAAATGACTAACATTTATTTACTGAGAAATGTGGGGGGAAAAAAAAAAGTCTGTTTAAGTACCATGGAAAAAGCAACCAAACTTTGAAATCGATGCTTGCTATATGTGTATGGAATGAATTTATAAAGCGGTGCTTTAATGAGGTAAATTTATGATGTCAAGGAAGCTGGAGCTTAAGGACCCCCAATTTGTTTCTTCGTATTTTAAGATAGTTAGTAAAAAAATCTTTTTGGTTTACCATGGGAAGTCCAGGGAACTAGTGGGTGAGCATGTCTATCTTTTTTTTTTTTTTAAGATTTTATTTATTTGTCAGAGAGAGAGAGTGCGAGGGAGCAGAGGCAGACAGAGTGGCAGGCAGAGGCAGAGGGAGAAGCAGTCTCCCTGCCGAGCAAGGAGCCCGATGTGGGACTCGATCCCAGGACGCTGGGATCATGACCTGAGCCGAAGGCAGCCGCTTAACCCACTGAGCCACCCAGGCGTCCCTGAGCATGTCTATCTTATAGGAATATCACATGTCATCTTTCTGCTGGCCAGCACCCAAATTATGTGCTTAATATTAAAATACCGAGAGACGACCAGAACATAACGCAGTAGCTGTTCCTCTGAAATGACGGCAGCATACGCTGCTGTTTAGTTCTACTGCCTCGACTTTGTCACAAATGTGCTTCAGGGAAGGGCTGAAGACACGTGAGGAGCTAGCGCGGGGGCCACAGAAAATGGACCGTGAAGGAGTCCTCAGAACGTTCCGTCCCAGCCCCCTCCGTCTCCTCACCGCCTCAGCTGTGAAACACGGATACAACCACGTCATGGAGACTTTGTGAGGACCAAATGCCGTTATCTATGTTAAAGAGCCCCTAAATGTGCTTCATATACATGGTGGGCGCTCACAAAAAGAGGAACTAAACCGAATGTGCAACTTAAACTGTTTAGGAATACAGGCAATGCGTGATTAAAAAGCATTTTGTTGGGGGGGGGCGAGAACCAACCTCCAGAATGTCTTAAACTGTGATAGATACTAAGTGAATCGTATAAATGCTTAATTTTATTTCACTCCCTCATTCTGCCAGTGTAGCTCATAGTTACATACTGTTTTTACACATAGTTTTGGACCACAATTTTTACATTATTTAACCCTGGATACTTACCACTTTAAAATGGGAAAACTTACGTAAATATCCGTCAATTAGGGTGGCCCCTGCTTCAGACACTGTAAGGTATGTGGCTCTGCTACCTATTTTGTGTTCTCTAATGGATTATAATTTAGTTCAGAGTCACACAGTAATCAGTGACGGGGGGGGGGTCTTCTCACAAAAGACAGAAATGTCTTCTAAGATATGCCTCACCTTTCCCCACATCAAATACCAGGTCACTCTGCTTCAAATACAAAAACAGTTTATGTTTTCAAAGAATGTCCTTGGTGGTATGAAAAACATTACATTTGGGGGCACCTGGGTGGCTCAGTCGGTTAAGTGTCTGACTCAGTTTCCGCTCAGGGTCATGATCTCAGGATTGTGAGACTGAACCCCACGCTGAGCTGGTGTGGAGCCTGCTTAAGATTCTCTCTCTCTCTCTCTCTCCCCCCCCTCCCTCTGCCCCTTCCCTGCTCCTCTCTAAAAACCAAACCAAACAAAAAAACATCATCTTTCACATTTAAGTCAAGCGCTCTGCCTGGGGATGTGGAGATCGGGCTTCAGGTCACAGCCCCATCAGCCTTTGTCTCCCCCAACCTGCTTCCTTACCTGCATCATGAGGCTGCCGTGTGAGACTGTCCCCTAGGTTTCCTTCCAACTCTGAGACTCCCTCTGATCTACGCATGTCCTGTTCCCCAGTAGGCTTAGCTCTCTGAAGGCATAAATCACACCTCAGAGCCCCTCAGAAACCCGCAAATTACTTAGCAGGGCGCCACGTGACGGGTATTTGTAAACTTGAGCCACAACTGCGTCACCCCATAAAACAAACACGGAACCAGGCTATCCAAGCTCAGAAGAGAGCGGTGATTGCAAACTAGCCATTATTTAACATTTATAATGGGGTCTTAGTGATCTTACTCTTCAGTCAAGCGAATGCTCTGGGCAGTAAGCAGCTGGGAGAAATGATTAAGAGGACATTTCAGTTTCTCCGTGAAGCATTCCGTCCCTCCGTCTCCATAAACCACCACAGTGCTCCCGACTTGCAGAGTCGCCGCGACAGGCAGCATGCCACACAGCCTCTAAGATGCCCCCCGGCCCCCTCCGGGCACTGGCACCCTTGGGAGTCCCTCCTACAACTTCCCAGGTGCAGTCTACGTAGTTCATAGCACACGGGGAGGTGGCGGCAGGTCACTCCCGCAATTAGCTTCCACAGCCTGGCTTCTGTCTGGGGAGTTCTCTTGGTTACTTTCTTGCCTGCTTGGATCAGTTGCTCTGGGGGGAGCGCCAGGAAAGGCCCTCAGGTGAGGAGCTGAAGCCTGTTGCCAACAGTGCGTGAGCCCGGAACAGTTCCTTCGGCCCCAGTCATATCCTCAGCTCCACCAACAGGCTGATGACAACCTCACGAGAGACCTGGAGCCAGACCCACCCCGCTAAGCTGCTCCCACCTCCCCGAGCCCCAGAACCTGTGCAGTAATCAAAGTTCAAACTGCTATCTCTTGACTAGGTGATTATAACTTTCCAACTGTTGTCTCTGTAAAAAGTCTCACCCCCTCTAATCCATCCTTGCTGTCAGGGAAATATCTGAAACACGAATCCACCTGTGCCTCTCCTCTGCCCAGAATCTTGTAGTAGCTCCCTATTACCCGCAGGGTAAAATCAAAGCTCCACATCATGTCCTGAGGCCTCTCTGAGCTCTCTGGCTTCCTCTGCACCTCAAGGCCCTTTAACTACCCCCCGCAGGCTAGCTGGTTTTCTTGTTCTGATATCCCTATTGTACCATTCCCTGTGCCCAGAATGTTCACCCGTGTGGCCAATCATATGAATCCTTCAGGATTCAGCTCAAAGATCACTCTGTGTGTGTGGATTTAACTGATTACTTTTTTCTCTTGGATACAAATGGCAGTGCCCAGCTTACACAGAGGCCTTACAAGTTTAGTTCAATCCCACACGCTTTGTTGAGCACCTATTGTGTGTGAGGCACTTGTTCTTTTAGAAGCCACTAGGAATAACAAAAGATATTAAACAAATAGGGTCCCTAACCTTAAAGAGCCTACAGTTTAGCGGGGAAGTCAGACAATAAGCCACTGATTATAAATAATATGTTACAAAAATAAGGGAGTTCAGAATATTCTGGGCAATGGAGGTGGGAGAGGGGCACCTAACTTACTCCATGGGCTTAGGAAAGCTTTCCCTGAACGTTTGAGTAAGGGATTTATGAAAAACTTTATTAAGAAGATGTTAAATCAGGATTTTTAAAAAGCCCCCAAAATCAAAATCAGGAAGTGAAATGGAAAAGACATGGTTTGGTAATAATATATGTGAAAAGAACCATGGACTAGAACTGACAAAAGGCACAACGTAGGTTGTACCTGGAAAAAACACTCTGGTGTCCTCACTCAGAATGCAGTGCCGAGAATCTGGAGATAGTCCATCCTGCTCCGTATAACGGCCCTCCATAAGAGGTGGAAAAACCAGAAACCATCCAGAAGAGAGTGTCCAGAATTGAGGCTACAAGAAGAGCTTCTGAAAACTGGAAGGCCTTGATGTATGAGGACTCCGAAGATATATACAGGGCATAAGTAGCCAGAGGTCTGTCATGTGGAAAAAAGATTATATTTAAACATAACACTGTGATTTATAGGTAGAATGAGGAAGAGACAGAAGAGGAACAATTTACAAATTGCCAGAGCTATTTAAGGCAGGCAGTCTTTGTCCTCGGAGGGGACGGTAGCTGAAGCGGCTGGCCGGGGCGCCTGCGTGGCTCAGTCAGTTAAACATCTGCTTTGGCTCAGGTCATGATCTCCAGGTCCTGGGATCGAGCACCACATCGGGCTTCTTGCTCAACAGAGAGTCTGCTTCTCCCTCTCTCTCCCTTTGCCCCTCCCCACTGTTCATTCTTTCTCTCAAATAAATACATAAAATCTTAAAAGTAAATAAATAAAGAGGCTGGCCATGCAGTGAAGGACGGCAGAAGGAAAGCCTGACACCAGAAGGGAGTTAGCGTGGGTGACTGTACCAAAGCCTTTTACCCCTGGTATGTTACGACTTGACAACATGAAGATCAGTGAGTCCTTCTTTGTCCTAATCTACACTGTGGTGATACCAAGTGGATCACATTTCCCACAAGGTTCTGTCCTGCGTAGTAAGCAGAATGAAAACAAGACACGGGCTTCTGATATCCTCACGGAGACTAACTGTATGGTCTTCCTGACAACCCCACTCCTGGCGACAAACTATTTTACAGTTCATATTTGTCTCATTATTTAATCTAAATCTTATGTTTAAGGCATGCAACTGTTTCTGTAAAATCTGTAATAAATATGGAAGAAACTATCTCTATGGATATTTGGTTAAGTTCAAAGGCATCTCTTGACTGATGGACTCAAGATTCCCAAAGCAAAAGCTCTAACAATCTGTACCATATTTTCAATTGCAACATTCTAGATTCAGAAAAATATAGATTTCTGAGGACTCTCTCACCTTTCCTAGTGCGAGCCCAAGAAGAGGAGCAGTCTCTGATGTGAACCGAGTTACAGCGCCCTTGACACGGACATCCCTGAGATGACGCCAACCTATCACCCCTTCTCAGCTGTGTCTCGATGACAAAGAAATGATCGGCAAGTCCTGAAAGAACTATGGAGCACTCTACAGAAAGTGAGGGTCCCTACTGTTTCCACCTGGTGTCATGGCAGAAGAGAAAACAGACGCCTTGAGCCTGCGCTTGTTAAACAGTTCCTCAGAAAAACAGAAACTCAAGACTATATGAAGTGGTTCAATCTTCTGACTCACTACAAGGTTCTTGATTTTCCAGTACAAAGATAAATCCATTCTGGTGAGCTTACTATGTGTAAAGAGATCTTTCGGATTCTGAACAGTTAGTAGGAACCTCAAACCAACTTTGTTGGCTTAAATAGATGCTGATCCCTAGTTTTTATTAGTCGAAAGCTAAACCATCTGTTTGAGTAGAAACAGATTTTTGCCACAAGGGAGAAAGACTGAAAGTGACCTCACAGGGAGCTGGCGAAACTCGGAGGGTGGGTTAGGTGCAGCAGGTCCGGTAGCCGGCTCCTTCCAGGCATGGAAGTACTCGGAGCCTGGAAGGTGCAGGGCAACCTGATCCCCAGGTAAACCTCTGGAGGCTCATAAAAGTTCCCAGATTAAAAGGTTTATTGGTAAATCAAATACTAAAAAAGACAAATGACTCATGAAAAAAACGGACCCGTGCAACTGCCAATGAATCTTCAAAGCACTGTCACTCCCAACAAAGTGTAAGTCTGCAGGTACAGAAGGGTAGATCCACCGTTAATCTCATCTTTTCCATTTCAAAATCCTATTTTCAGACTCTGTAGAAGAGGGTTCGGAAGAGGCCACGGCAAGTGGGGATAACCGAACAATCTGGGAGGAGTTAAGAACAGTTATCCTGCTGACTTCACCCAGAGGAAACCAGGGGGCAAGGATGCCCCCCCCACCAGCTGAGGGCCATCAGCTTCCCCTCCCCCTCCTTCAGCTGCCCCGGGGCAACAGATCTTCCCTGTGAAATTTCTCTGGACAGTTCCCTTCCTCTCTACTCCAGGCCCTTCACAACCTCACCCCAAAATCGGGGCAATGCATCCTAGCGCATCTCCCCTCCTAACTTTTTACAGACAGCCAGATTAAGTCTCTTAACGGAGCTCTCATTCTCATTCGTACGTATGCCAGAGAGCCTCAAGTCGCGTCCTTAACTCATTACTGACCTACATCATAGAGCTGCATCCCTGCAGTAAACGATTTCTCCTCTTCGAGGCGAGTCCTCTCTTCACTGTCTCCTCCCAGACACTATCCAGTCCCAACTTAGCACATGACGGAATGCCACAGCAAGCAGCTGCTGCTGATCTGTCCACCCAACACCGATCACTTCCACACTAAGGGAAGTCCATATTTTCTTTCAGATCACAGCGAGCCTACTTAAAGCACTGTATTTCTGAGCCTCCCTTGAAGCTCGGCCTATGCATATGACACAAGTTTGCATGTCCCATGAGACAGCAGCAAAAGTCTGCTGGAAATTTCTGGACGATGTTTGCTTTCCTGAGAGATGCCATGCTTTCCTTCTTTTTTCTGTCTGAAATACAGATATGAGGGCTTGAGCTGCAGCAGCCACTTTAAGAACATCCAAGAAAGGCCAAGAGAATTGCAGCAACCTTGGTCCTACCTAACATCTCACGTTCTTGAACAAACACCAGCATCTACACTGGTTCATTGCTGTGGACTTGTCAATATATATATATAAAAAAAAAGAATCCAATTTATTTAAGACAATGTTAAGGTTTTCTGTTACTTGTAGCCAAATGCAATCCTTACATTAAGAAATATCCTTCTTCTTATCGTCCTCTAAGTTTCCTTTACAGTCCAGTTCAAGTTTTACCTCGTGAGGTACCAAGATTCTAGTATCTATCATATTTTTCAAATTTTTTATCTGACGCCAGAGAGGCATTACAACTTATAACTACCCAGTACTTAATTGATTTCTCTTAAAAAATTAATCAGCATGTTGTTTCCAGATTAGAACTGATCTAAATCATCACTGTTGGTCTCGGCCTGGCTGGTGACTTAGCATCACTAGAGAAGGTAAGCTAAAAAGGGATCTGAGGAACTGAGCCAAAATTTTACAATTTTACACATTGTAAAGATAATCTGAGTCATATTCTGCCTCCCCTGGCGACTGTCTTCTCACGAGGAAACTGCCAGCTCAAGCCAGTTCAACCCAGATCAACAGGAAGACTCAGGTCCAGATGAAGGTACTGTTTATCACGGCAAGTACGGTCAATGTTAACACTCCTCATTATACCTGCCAGCTACACAGAATTCCTAAATCTGTAGATATATACTGGGAAAAAAAATCCTTTTTTTGAGTAGTGTTATTTTTCTCCTTTTGTCAGCAGAAATTCTCAGTGTGGAAATTGTACTACTGGTTTCAATAGTGAGTCAGAAGTCAAATATTTGATTATATGTTTTTAAAATATTAGAAACATGGTTGGAAGAGAAGACTCCACTCACTCAGCTGTCTGAACACAATTACAGAACAACTGAAAGGAACAAACTACAGTGAAAACGCAAGCTTGTAAATCTATTTTAAAGCAGATAACCTGCAGGCCTTCAAGAAGAAAAGAATTTATAAGAGGAAAAGGCACAACTTTTAGGCACAATTCTCTTACAGACAAGCAGCCTGCTTGGACAGAACGTGTCTAAAATAGGACAGTTTCCAAATACATTTTCTTTGGGATCACAGTTTACGAAACTGGCGATCATCGAAGCAGTTTTATCAACATTCTCTTATTATTAAAATTGGTTTGCTTCCTGCCCTTCTATTACATCCTCTTCAACTAAAAAGATGTTTCATTGCTAATAAGTTTTTCTAGATTTTCTTTACATGAAAATTACTTGGAAATTAAATATAAATACAGTTTAGCCTTATAGGCATTTGTTCACCTACCTGAACCCTTACCAAGGACAGGACAGAATTAGAATAGTTTTCTCTTTACTGCTCAGGTACCTACACGAACTTAGGTACAGGATACACAGAGGGAAGGGGAACAGTAAAACCAAATCTATCAAGGGGTTGGTCAAATTATGCATCTACTTATAGGCTGTGTTCATTCCCCATGAAAGATGTCTACAAAGTAACTACCATTAAAAATAAGATCTCTTCTAGGGTCCATTTTGTTGAATTATTTATGAAGAAAGAAAGGAAATGAGCAGTTTTACCACAACGTAAGTGGAAATAATTTAAAAGCAGGAAATGCTGACTTATAGTACAAGGAAAACTTTCAGAATCCTTTTTTTAAAAATAGCAATAGACTTTAATTTATCATCTACTGCTCTGCCAACCATCTGCAATCCTTTTTTGAAAGCTTTTTTAATGCATACCTAGCATTTTATTTTACTTCACTAATCTTCAGCGTGAAAACTTCTTCAAAGACAGACTTTCTTACAGCTTCACCAACCTGTTTTCAAGCCGTATGAGACAAGGAAATCAACTACCAAGGAGAACGCAAAATGAAATAAATTACGAAGACTAAACTGGCACAGGAAACACAGAATGATGTAACTAGTGTTTTCTAAATGGCATTAATTTCACACCCATATCCTACTCTCGTTAGCTATTTCTTGTACAGACTTTTTTCCATAGCTCAAAACCACAAAGTAGAGTCATTATACATTATAGTTTAATTGATCTGGGAATCTAATGTACTTTGCCAAATTGGAAAATCAAATTCCTCTTCCCAAATATCCCTATCCAGGGTCCTACAGAAACCAACTGCTCAATAAAATTTGACTGTGTATCTTCCACCACCCTCCCCAATCCTACAGGCACCACTAGAGTCAGAGAGAGGGATCAGACCCACAACTCATGTTCCTTTCCAAGTTACATGTAACTTTTGAACTCAGGAATGGCAGAAATGTATTTTATTCAACTTCCTCAAATTCTTACACTGCTCAGGATGAAAAACTTCTGTGTTAGAGGTATCCTCAAAACATCTCTGCTCTTGCAAGAAACAGGTGCCCAAATGTTTCTGTGTGCACATAACTCACACGCTTCAGACGCTAAGTGATGCCGTACTGCCCGTCAAATGCATACACCCAATACGCCCAAGAAATCCATCTCTGGATCGTGGAGAGCTCGATACTTCAATTCTGTGCACATGCTCTCCTTTGTAGAACAACTGTTTAAAAGGAGGTTAACAGTTTCAATTCATTCTTGATGATAAACTCCAAATCTTAACCAATATGGTACAAAGGTAAGTAGCAAACACTTAATTTATATTTGGAAAGATTAGACTAAACTATACTTGTCAACTGTTTTTAATCACGTGAAGACTTAAAATAGTAAAATCTTTCAAGTGGTCACAAAGTACTGACCAAATAACATTTACCTCACTTATTCAGCCATTCAACAAACCTGAGTCTTATCAAATTCAAAATACAGGAATTACATTTTATTATGCTGCTCTCAAGGAAGGTGCACAGCCCTATACCATAAGGGACAGCGTGGCATAAAAATCCATCTTAAATTCTGGAATCCCAAATATTTTTGATATTCACACATCTGCCTTTAATGCTGAAATAACAATGTAATAATGAATCAGAAAGCATTTTATACCCTTTCAGGAATCCTGGCTCTGTTATATAGCGGCTGTCTGAACAATAAAAATTACCGATGGTCTTTAATGTCTATCCAAGAGCCTCGTCTTGCGATCTTCCTTTACCAGACACTGTTCTAGGTGCTGGGTTACAAGTGGCGAACATAACGTAAAAAACCAGTTTCCTGCACTCACAGAGGAGGAGAAGCTGGCTAAGCGGACTGAGCAGGAGAGAGGAGGAAAAGTAGACGGGCCACGGGATGGTGGATGCCTACAAAATGCAGCGTTTCAGCAGAAGGGCATGTCAAAACACACTTCAGGGGAATGACTGCAGCGCATAGGAGGAGACTTCCTGAAGTAAAAACATTTCATCATGACGGAGTGGTAGTTTCACAACTGTTTACATTTGTTAGAAACTCATTAAATGGTATACATAAAATTGTTGATTTTTATTATATGTTATGTTATACCTCAATGACTCTGGTTTCTATAAAGTGTGTGTCATGAAAGACAACTTTTTAGAAGGCAAGGGTTTTAGACGGAAGGATACCAAAGAGGTCTGCCAAGTGGGTGCACCGTATGGTCTGTGCCTCGATTCTGTGTCCCTCCCCACAGAAAGCTGTAATGAGCATTTTGGGGGCAAAGTGGAAACGTGAATATGGACTGTAGGTTAAACTGTACAGCATCAGTGCTTAAGTTCTCTTCTTTAAGTGCGGTCATTGTCTTATGCTTCTGTAGGAGAATTCCCTTTCTCCGCAGACGCACGTTCAGGTATTTGGGGGGGAAATACAGGAATGTCTGCCATCTAGCCTCCCGTGGTCCGGAAGCACGCACACTGAGCGTGGAGGAGAGACCCGGACATCAGCCGATGGGGGCAGCAAGCGCAGGCACGCCTTGCAAGAGCGCTCCCCTGAAGGCCAGCGGAGAAGCAGGACGCAGAGGGACGTGTCCCCACGCCAAGGGAGTATGCGGTATGCAGATGGGACCGAACCAGCAGAGAAGCTGATGGCGCAGCACAGAAAGGCTATCAGCGAGGAGCCGAGTCTCTGAACCTGTGAGAGGGGCGGGGACGCAGGGTCCAAAAGGAAGGAATCACCTGAGATGACATGGACGATGACAGTGAAAGGGGGCACGAGTGTCCATGCCAACAATGGCCAGGCACTGTTTAAAGCACATTTACTCATTTAATTCTCACAGCAGCTCTAGGATAAGGGCACCACCAATATCTCCTCTTACAGATGAGGAAGCTGAAGTACAGAAACACTAATGAACTTGCCCAGTGACTGTATCTAATGAACAGCAAACCGAGCTTCGAACCCAATGGAAGAGACTTCAACCCATGCGACAGGAGGGCAGGGGCTACCAGCGGGGGACGGGGATGTAGCTCGGACATGAGGACATCTGTTTTCCCCATGCAGCACCTGCCAAGTTCATCAGCTGGGCGGGGGACAGAGGGGACACCGGGGACTTGAGGAGAGAGGGCGGGGAAGTGTGTCTCCGACAGAAGGCGAGTGCAGCTCCTCGCAGTGACTGGCAGGACCGACTGCTCCTGTGGAATGAGTCGTCATAAATGTGCAGCAAATCCGCTGCTCCTGACTAGATGGTATTTTCTGGCAATTTTCAGCTCTTGAGAATCCGCGAACAGCAATACAGAGGAGAGCTGGGTTTAAGGTGGGGCGGGGGGTGATTTTTCAGACAAGTGAGACCTAAGAGAAGAAGCAGCCAGGGCGTAAGTAAGGGGGCTTGCAAGAGAGCGGTGAGCGTCTACAGGTGGGACGCAGGCTCCACGAGGAGGAATGCAGGACCGCTCGGGATGGGATCCGCACGGGAAGAGCGGTGGGTCGGAGGCCTGCAGCTGTGCGGTGAGCCAGTAGCTGGGAGTGTGTTTGCAGTTAAGAGGTAAGTAGGAGTGGGAAGCTTGGAGCAGTGCCATTCCTGATGAGGACGAGGTCCAGAGTATGACCATGTGGGTGGGAGGCTCACGGGTACAGGATAAAACACAACAGGAATGGGGCGCCTGGGCGGCTCAGCTGGTTGAGTGTCCAGCTCTTGATTTTGGCTCAGGTCATGATCTCAGGGTCCTGGGATCGAGTCCCAAGTCTGGCTCCCCACACAGCAGGGAGTCTGTTTCTCCCTCTGCTCCTCCCCCCACTTGTGCACATGCTCTCACACACTCTCTCTCTCAAATAGATAATTTAAAAAAAAGAAAAAAGGACAATGGGATCAAAAAAGGCCAGGGTGCTGGATGAGTGCTCCCCATGGAAGCTGCAGTCACCCAGAGAGACAGCAAAAGCAGTGGCAGAGAGTCATCAGTCAAGGTGGAAGAGAAGACGGCGACAAACCCGGATGGGGGGAAGAAAGCCTGACATTACACCCTTGAAGATGGCGGGGGAGTGGGGGCTGACGGGGAAAGAAGGGGAGGTCATTTGGAAGTCGCCGTGGGGAGCAAGGATATACCCACCCCACCTGCAGGCTCACAGGCACACAAGGTGCAGAGTTAAAATCGGACTCTAACTGTCCGAGTGAGAAGGTGGAGGCGCCATTCAGAAAGAGACCGAGGGTACAGTGCGACACCTGGCATGTGGCAGATACTCAACCAATACTTCTTAAATTTGAATCTTAACTTTCAAATAGTTTACTATACCCTAAAAAGGAAACAATGAAATTTATTTATAAAGAAATCAAAACCAGATTAAAAAGGACATGATCTTCTAATGATTGTATTTTTCAAATCCATGAAAGGCTCATTTTCAAAAATTAGCCCCTGGCCAAGATCAACAGAGTCAAACAGCATCGTATTGTTTTTGGCTTGGTAAATATGGAAAACTCACTGTCATAAAATAAAACCAGGCATTGTCTTGCATAAGAATTCGATATCAGAACAAAATTAAGTGAGCTCTGTCTTGTTGAAGCTTAGGTAATAGCCTTTGAGCATAAGCTGACTGGAACTGAAATCTATTATGGTTCAAGCAGAGAAACCCAGGCACCTCTGAAGTAAGAATAAGTTGTATTTCCTAAACGTATTCTTCGAGTGTAATAAATACACTGTGGAATATATTATCCTTCCCGAAGTACTATAGGACTGCTCCATGAAAGCTTTGGAGGCATGCCTTTACTGAAGGAAGAGAAGTTCCTCTCAATGTTACAGTTTTTGCTTTTTAAAAATTTGTTCTTAATATCTTTGGAAGACTAAGAAAATGTCATCATTTATGCTTCATCAAAACAAATGTTTATGTACCAGTGGCATAATGCCACTGTGGCTCAGTCAGTTGAGTGTCTGACTCTATTTCGACTCAGGTCATGATCGCAGGGTTGTAAGACTGAGCCCCACACAGGGCTCTGCACTCGGTAGGGGGGTCTGCTTGAGATTTTCTCTCTCTCTCCCTCTGCCCCAGCCCCTGCACACGTGCATGCACGCTTACACACACGCTCTAAAATAAATAAATCTTTAAAAAAAAAAATCAAGCTGCCTCCTAAGCATTTGCTTTTTTCTTTTTTTAAGAGAGGTTGGTGGGAGGGGCAGAGGGAGAAGGAGAGAGAGGACCTTAAGCAGGGGCTCAATCTCACAACCCTGAGATCATGACCTCCTCAACATTTCTTTCTTTTTTTTTTTTTTTTTAAGATTTTATTTATTTATTTGAGAGAGAGGCAGTGAGAGAGCATGAGCGAGGAGAAGGTCAGAGGGAGAAGCAGACTCCCCGTGGAGCTGGGAGCCTGATGCGGGACTTGATCCCGGGTCTCTGGGATCATGACCTGAGCCGAAGGCAGTCGTCCAACCAACTGAGCCACCCAGGCGTCCCATGTTTTCTTAAGATTTTATTTATTTATTTAATATTAGAGAGAGAACTTGAACAGAAGGGGGGGGGGGCAAAGGGAGAGAATCTCAAGCAGACTCTGCGCTGTGCATGGAGCCCAATGTGGGGCTCGACCCCACGATCTCAGGAGATCATGACCTGAGCCAAAACCGAGAGCCAGCCCTCAACTGACTGAGCCACCCAGGTGCCCATATGAGCTCCAAGCATTTCTAGTAAGCGGTGTGCACATAGCTCCAAGAAACTCTACAGACCTCTGTGCTCTTAAAATGTACAACGAATATCGAATACTTTTTCTCTAAGACTAAATTTTACTGGAATTTATCTAGAATCCCTGTTTTTTATTTTTGTTTTGTAATAATTACATTTGGTTGTTTGACTATGATCATCCATCAGAATGTGGACTGGTTCGGCTGTGGGTTAGTTCAAAAGGCTTTTCACTTTTTGGCTTATTCATAAACTATGAGGTTCTTACGACTAGATAAAAAAATATACTGGTAGTTCCATTAAACCATAAAAGAATTTGAGAAGGACAGCCAACCCTCCTTGTTTCATCAGAGCCTAACATGATGTGTCCGAGAAAGCACTCATCAACAATATACACTGTGCTCATTTATAGCACACGGCGGGCTCTGCAAGTAAGCTATTTCTCTTCTCCATGAAGAACCAGCTGGAAGTAATCTCACCTGTCCTAAATGTCTTTAGTACTTTGTATATTCCTTATGAGACCTTCTCTTTGGAGCACAGTGGTTTCTGGGCTGATTTTTCTTTCTAGATTATAAGCAAGATGGGTTAACTAAAATCTTTAGATGATCTCAAGGTATTATAGCATTATTTGTAATTTATGTAATACCCAGGACAAAATGGAGAATAGGAGAACAAAATGGAATGGTAACACGATCAATACCAAATACATCAGGATTGTGGACTAAAGAGGCTTGTGATGCTTGCTCTGGGAAACACGTCACCATTTACAGAATTCAGGAAGTTGCTCTGAATTCCCAAAACGCAACTTACACGTTTACTCTCAGAACCCAGCAGGGAGGGACGCCTGAGTGGCTCAGTATGTTAAAGCCTCTGCCTTCGGCTCAGGTCATGATTCCAGGTTCCTGGGATTGAGCCCCGCATCGGGATCTCTGCTCAGCAGGGAGCCTGCTTCCTCCTCTCTCTCTCTGCCTGCCTCTCTGCCTACTTGTGATCTCTCTCTGTCAAATAAATAAATAAAATCTTTAAAAAAAAAAGAACCCGGCAGGGAATTCTTACACTGTATGTATAACCTGAGAGGCCACAGTAAGTGTGTAGAGCAGTTAAGATGCTAACTTTTCCGATTCTGTAAACAAGAGAATGAATTAAAAATACAGTAATTTTAAAAGTAACTCTAAATTACAAAGAAGAGTATAGGGATTTTCGAATAATCTTTTGTGGAAAAAGTCTCAAAATTAACGCATGGATATAAATCTGACCAACCAAATATTTTAAATGTCTCTTGGCTCATCCAGAGAATACTGGTTAAAGAAAGCAAACTGATGTTGTTCATAAACCCAAATTTCAACTTACCATTTATGTTTATTGCTGGTAACACTATTGACATTTTTGGTCTTGTGGTCTTGTTGTGGGTGGTGGCCGGTAACAGCAGGTGATCCTAGGAATAACAAAGAACAACCTTTTAGAACCACTGGCTTAGTCTTTTAACAGGCCCAAATCAGAGTTTCTGAGATGCCAACATTTCACTGGGATCATAACCAAAAACGACATTTTTTATTTTAACTTGGCTTAGAGGCAATTAACTACAAATCATCTTATGATTTACTGAGTGCTGATCATTCCCAGGTGCCACGTAGTATCCTTAGAGAACTCCTCAGTTCCGGTAACATACACACTGTGGTAAACACTTTAAAGGCTACTGGTAAGGAGTCCGAACAGAAGGACTGTCACTCTAGATCTAGCCACTGACAGCTGCATGATCTGGCTCTGTCTCCAATCCTATAAAATGAGGGGGCTAGGCTAGATAATATCACAAGATACTGAAATTATCTACCCAATATAGTCATTTTCACTTTTTTTTCCTTAAAGAGGAGGAACATTTCTGCCACCCCCCCACTGCGGATCCCAAATTACTGGTATGTAAAACAGAGATTCTGTCTGGAGCTTGCAGTCAAGGCCAGAGCCTGGAACTTTGCCTGCTGAGCTTCCCTTCTCCCTCTGAAGCCACCACACAGCATTAGATCTCTTTTGGTGAACAGTAAGTACGTACTGAAGATGTGCAGTTCTTACCCTTAAAAAGCACACAATGGAAGAATTTTGAAAATTATAAATGCACTAGTCTAGCACAGTTATAAAGTTATAAAGGACAGTTGGTTATAAGGTTGGCGTTGGTAATAATGCCAACATTTGATCATCTATAAACGGCCCGTGGCATCTGAGGTTTCTGGTTTCAACCACACAAATCCTAAAAGGAAGATGAGCCAAGAGGAGTCTGCCTTCAAAAAAAAGGAGGCTGGGAGTATGTTTTTTTTGGAAAAGGTATATACAACGGTAGGTATTCCAAAGCAAATTATAAACGACTTATGACTTAGATATGAACTACCGCTTAAACATAAATAACTCCTCTTTCCTAGCAAAAACAGGAATTGTCACAGCAAAACAAAACAAAAGAAAGAAAACAACATACATTAGTGTTTCTACTGAAGGGCACATGGTCAAACAGACAGATAGACAGAACTGAACCTGATCAGAACCCCTCCTACTTCCTTCTCTTCTCCTCTGCCCCCTTTGGTTCAACACTCACTCAGCAAACTTGCTACAGAGAAGGACTCATTACAAGTAGGATTTAACGCAGTTGAAGGTAATAAAAATTCAAGGCAACTTAGCTCAAAGGTCACTGGGATTATGAAATGCAATTATCAGCAAAGTGAAGGAAAAATCTAGAATGCAACAAACTGAAATGAATATACATGAACAGAACTGTATAGACATTTCCAGTAACTGCTTGTCCTTTGTTTAACTCAAGGCAGCATTTCTGTGAGAAAAGATTTTTTTTTCTTAAGTGGGGGAAGATGAGTGAAGCTGTTCTGTTAGAATTCCAGCACTGTAGCATGGGAGACTTTTTTTTTTTTAAGTGCATTGTTAGACACAAAGATCACACATTTCTCAGTAAGATAACATAATATAGCCAAGAGGAAACAAAATTTGCTGATCTTCATGCCATAAAATTATAAATAGCTTAATTCCTATAATTAAAATACTGCTTCAGGGTCCCCAAAATTGAATGAGAAAACCAACCAACAAACTTGCAAGCCCCAAATTAAAGCTACTGTAAAAATAAACACACTTGGATTCTATTGGTCATGGGTTAAGGTCAGGCTCAGACTTAAATCTGAGTTTCCTGTAAGATCTACATGCCATACTAAACATTGTTTTTAAACATGATTTTCTAAACATAATGTCTCCTACTTTCTTTCTTCATTAAATTTTAAACAAAGTAGTTACTTTTACAGGAGAAAGCCAAAAAACACATTATTATTTATGAAAAAGAAGAATCACATCTTGAATGCATAAAAACTATTATAGTTAACCAGCCTTACCTCTATTTATTAAAGTTTGCAAACTGTGGAGGGTGGGGGACAGGGAGGACACCTAGAATTTAAAGTGTTTGTGGGGGGTTCCTGCGTGGCTCAGTCAGTTAAGTGTCTGCCTTCAGCTCAGGTCATAATCCCAGGGTCCTGGCACTGAGTCCCTCTTCAGGCTCCCTGCTCAGCGTGGAGTCTTCTCCTTCTACTCCTTCCCCTTGCTTGTGTTCTACTCTCTCTCTCCCTTTCTCTCTCTCAAATAAACAAAAATCTTTAAAGTGCTTGCTTACCACAGAACTGCAGGGAATAAAGCCAGTATACTACAAATTCTAATAGTACTTAACTTATATTAAAAAAGAATTTGTAGGGCGCCTGGGTTGCCCAGTTGGTTAAGCGACTGCCTTTGGCTCAGGTCATGATCCCAGAGTCTGGGGATCGAGGCCCACATTGAGCTCCCAGCTCCGTGGGGAGTCTGCTTCTCCCTCTGACCTTCTCCCCTCTCATGCTCTCTCTCTCACTCTCAAATAAATAAATAAAATCTTTAAAAAAAATTTATACACAGAAACATCTGGGAGAGTATAGTTAATTCATTTAACATTTACTTTCACTTCCTCAAATTAAATGTTCCTTGCTGTAACAGTGAACTCTGAATCACTTTTTTCTCCCCAACTATGTTCATCTCACTCCTTTTTACATATCATTAATCCTATTAGTGATGTTTTCAGAGGTTTTATTTTGGCACTGTCACTGTAATCTTTGTCACTAGTTTTAGGATCTCTCCAAATGCACTCCTGAAAAGCCTCCATAGGACTGAGATACCATGGGATATCTCCAGGGAGGAAACTTTGTGGACAGACACTATCATCAACACATTGTATTTTTATTCCCAGAAGTCAGAGAAAGTCTGGTGGGAAAACACTTCACTGTGAGAATAAAACATTAGTTTTCCAATGTTACGCAATATCGTGCATGAGAAAATCTGCTATTTCATACAATTCTCCCAATTCCCTTTTCCAAGCACTTTGTTAGAAGAAAACTGAAATATTAGTGCATAATGGAGCATCCAAAACTGTGTTTCTTCTCTTCTTAAGAGGGCTGAAGCACTGGAGACTAACCTATCACAAGAACAGGACCACATTTTGCTCAGCTGGAGGGTGAAATGGTAATTCACAATAAAATCAAGGTCCTACTCAGTGTTGTCTAATGTTGACTCTACATATCCGTGTAGAGTGGAAACTGACCTCCAACTTAAACTGACCACTGACGTTAAATGGCCCTTCCCACTCCCCTCTAAACCTGACTGGTGCCCCCAGCACAAGAGAACGCTCATGACTAGTTGTGCTTATCTTCCAGAACTACTTTTGCTAATGTATTTGTTAGGGTAACTGTGTAATTTAAAAAAAATTTAGGGAAACTGGGCGTGTGGGTGGCGCCATTAGCTAAGCATCCGACTCTTGGTTTCGGCTCAGGTAGCAATCTCGGGGTCACGAGATTGAGCCCCATGCTGGGCTCCAAGCTCCGTGCGAGTCCACCTGAGATTCTCTCTCCCTCCCCCGGTGTCCCTCCCACTCGTGCTCCCTCCTGCTCTCTAATAAATAAATCAATCTTCAAAGATTAAAAATGTGTGAAAAGGAGAACAAGATTTAATAAAAGTGAATAGTTTAAAAAATTCACTCATTCCAAGACAACCATAAAAGACTGAGGAGAAACCATACTAGTCTGCATTCAGATTGCTTAAAAAATTATCTTTAAATTCTTAATCTAATTTACAGGAAGAGGAACTGATACTGGAAATTATGGTTGATGCACTGTGAGTGTAGTTTGCACTGAGAGGCAACTTGGAACTGCCCCGGATCTGGACCCAAAGAAAAGGTGGCAGCCCTACATCAAAGCTTGGCAAACGAGTCCACATTTATATAATTAAATGAAATAAGTTTAAAACATACATATTATTCTGATCTCCTGCTTTAACCAATTTTGTTAATTCATAGATCATCCAGTAATCCTGATAATACTAGGTAAGACAGCTTCTCTTGTATTAGGAAACTCTGACCTAAGGTTGGAGCCCTGTATCTTTGATAGGAAGGAATGTAGTTAATATCTACTGATGTATCCTGAGGAATGAGGGAAACAGCCTGAAACAGGCTGCACTCGGACACTGAGCAGCTTTTATTTGGATCAACATGAGCCTCTGCTCATCGAATCTTGCATGTCAGGGCCCTCTAGACATTTCATATTTGGTCCATATCCACGGGATTCCAGAGATGGGCTTGGTTTTTCAATATAAAACTGTTAAAATCAGATCAAAAATAAAAAGCATCTATCCTCATTTCAAAAACAGCTTTGCATTAATTTTTTTCTCATCTATGTTCCTCTCTTGGGGAGCTCTTGTTTTCTATTACTTTTCCTCATTTATCTCGCCAAGTCTCTGGCATGCTACCGAACTAAGTCAAGAGACAGCGGAGCCTGGAAATAGAGCAGCGGTGAGAAGCAGCCCTTCCAAAGCTCTTTAACAAAGTCAAACATTCTGAATTTATCTCATTTTCTAAAAGCTGTATTAGTTTTTGGTCAGAAATCAAATGTGTCCAACATGAAAGCAACTGAAAAGCAAAGATAATTAAGAAATCTGAAACCAAAAACAAAAATCTGA
The DNA here is from genome assembly GCA_004024625.1 of Mellivora capensis. Taxonomy (NCBI): domain Eukaryota; kingdom Metazoa; phylum Chordata; class Mammalia; order Carnivora; family Mustelidae; genus Mellivora; species Mellivora capensis. The sequence continues at coordinate 126,136 of PISX010003262.1, forward strand.
AGCCATTAAAATACATAGGTACACAGTGTGTACATCTTAAATAAAATGACATCTTAAATAGTGACATCTTAAATAAAAAAAATTAGAGGTAGTAAAACTAAGCAGAATGTAATCATTTTAAAAGTCTACTAAAATGTCTATGATGTAGGGCTTCCCATTATAGTATAAACATAAGCTAAGTACATGGCTCACCCTCAAACTAGAAATAGTTAATATAAATAGCTAATATGAATGCAGTACTTGTGCCACCAACATACACAGTGTAACTACAGACCGATTAAAGGAAAAGTAAAGCTTGCATCAGCACCATTAATATGCATGTCAGCCAGAGGAAGAATAAATCAAAACTATTAGTGCACAACAGATGGCCCAAGAGTGAGCCAAGGTTTACATTTCACAAAAGGAAAATTCTGACACTATGTTCAAACCTGATAAATTCTGCCAAGGTCACCAGAGGAAAGATTAGCTTGAAATCCTAATACATACAAACTTATTTTGCTTTAAGATATGGTTCTCACATCAAACTCGGTGGGAGTCTCCACACCTATCCACCTGACTCTGACCTCCCCTTTTATGCACACAAAAATGTGTAAGGTCGGACCATACAAACTGTCATTTTTTTTTTTGTGGGCCAGATATCAATAATTTCATACATATGCCTCCTTTTTAAAAATAGCTTTTTAAAAATAAATTTATACCCAACATGGGGCTTGAACATAGCCCCTAAATCAAGGGTTGCATGCTCTACTGACTGAGCTAGCCAGGTACCCTGGTCTGCATCTCTCTCTCTTTTTAAGATTTTATTTGTTTGAGAGAGAGAGCATGTGCGCATGTACAAGTGGGATGAGGGGCAGAGGGAGAGGCAGACACCCCGCTGAGCCAGGAGCCAGCAGGCTAATCCCAGGACCCTGAGATCATGACCTGAGCTGAAGTCAGCCCCTTAGCCAACCACACCACCTAGGCACCTCCCTGCACCTCTTTTTTTAAAGTAGAATTAATTTAGAGTTTCTTGGTCAACAAACTTTTTTTTTTAATTTTATTTATTTATTTATTTATTTATTTATTTATTTATTAGACAGACAGAGATCACAAGCAGGCAGAGAGGCAGGCAGAGAGAGAGAGAGAGAGGAGGAAGCAGGCTCCCTGCCGAGCAGATGTGGGCTCGATCCCAGGACCCTGGGATCATGACCCAAGCCAAAAGCAGAGGCTTTAACCCACTGAGCCCCCCAGGCGCCCCAACAAACTTTCTTGTAAATACTTTCCCAAGGATACGACAGTAGCTTCTAAATCATTCTTCTCTCTTAATGAGAGTTTGCAGGGAAAGTGGTTCTAAACCAGGTCAGGACTATTTTCCCCAGAGAAAGCTCTCCAACAAAATGCTGGTTATATGCTTTGACCAGGGATCAGGCCAGCAAGTCTTTGACCCTGCACCTCATATTACTCCATTCAGTAACTCAAGCTAATCAAGTTCAAAACTCTGTCAGCTCTAATACAGAGTTTTTCAAAAGCCGGACAGTGTATGACTTGGGGAAATAAATTAGGACCCCTGAAACCTGTTCTCAGCCGTGATTTGTTGCATGCCGACAGGGTGGCAATCCAAAAAAATGTCTTAAGGAAAAAGATCAAACACTAGATGCATGAAGAGTTTAACCATAGGAGTTTGTCAGACATAATGTTTACAAGATGTTTCATTTTAGAAAGTTCACTTTACTCAGGACTACTGGCAGGAAGAGAATTTCCTGAAGACTGAAGTGCATCCTACAGAAGGGTGACCACAGCAACCACGCAGAGCAGGGAGGGAGAAGGTGAGTCTACGGCAAACTGAGCCAACAAGTTTTCTGAGAAAAGAGATTATTAGGAGTTACTATAAAGGAGTTGTTAAATACCGATATCTAAGAAAATTATTTTACTTTTTGTTGTAAAAAATGGGGAGAATGCTGGCTTGAGGCAAAAATTAATTTTTTAAAGTTCTAGGCAGAAACTACACAAATGGCATAAACTTGTGTTAACAGTAATCTCAAATGCTGTGTGTGTGTGAGAGAGAGAGAGAGATTATCACAGCAGCAGGGGACGGGAACTCAAGGAGATACTACGCTAGCTGACTTTTTCGTATCAATGATGCTACAACTTTTTGGAGGGAGCGGGGAAGAGGCATTCTACTTCTATTTCTAAAGTTATCTTTCCTGTATGATTCTGTGTCTGGATATCCCTCCAGTCTCCACTAAAGATCTCGATCTTATCTCCAAAGCAATTTTGGTCTTGGTTTCACACAAACAGGAAGGACCATAAAATATCCCTAACGTACATTTTAGTAAAGACTGGTCTTGACAAGGCAAACAACCAAATGAGGAAAACAAACAAACAAAAAACTCCCTTAACGTTTCTTTTAAAGCCCTTATACATTTCACTATAATCTGCAATAATCTGATTTTTCTACTTTAGTGGACAAATTTTCTCTTGAGATCCTGGCTTGGCAGGACAGGCAAATGGGACAGCTGGTCCACGCTGGAAGCTGAGACTCACCGCAGCGACAACCCTCACGAAGGATTGGGCTCTGCTACTGCACAGACTTGTTCCAAAGAGTTCAGAACAGTTCTCTCGTCGTATAACAAAAGGTGTACTTTCCAGAACCTAGTACATCCCCATATTTGCATTAGAAGTAGAACGGCAGGGGTGCCTGGGTGGCTCAGTGGGTGAAGCCTCTGCCTTCGGCTCAGATCATGATCCCAGGGTTCTGGGATCGAGCCCCACATGGGGCTCTCTGCTCAGAAGGGAGCCTGCTTCCTCCTCTCTCTGCTTGCCTCTCTGCCTACTTGTGATCTCTGTCTGTCAAATGAATAAATAAAATCTTAAAAAAAAAAAAAAGTAGAACAGCAAGTTCAGCTTCCATTCAGTTTTAAAGTAAACGTTTAACATACAATGCACTTGTGGGAAAGGAAGGAAAATTCTGTTTTCACTGTTTGGTCAAGTATTGTTTAAGAAAGGATTTCAACTAAATTTCAGGTAGTGATGGCTCAAAAGGCACACCAAAGGATCGCTGTATTAATTTTGAGTTCTGTAATAATTAGGTACCTTCAGAGAGCATTTACTCTTTTTTTTTTTTAAAGATTTTATTTATTTATTTGACAGAGAGAGGGATCACAAGTAGGCAGGGAGGCAGGCAGAGAGAAAGGGAAAGGCAGGCTCCCTGCTGATCAGAGAGCCCAATGTGGGGCTCGATCCCAGGACCCGGAGATCATGACCTGAGCTGAAGGCAGAGGCTTAACCCACTGAGCCCCCCAGGCGCCCCAGAGAGCATTTACTCTTATGGCCAAAGGAAGCCAAGAAGTGAACACACCGACAGCAGGAGGTCCTTCCAGAACAGTTCTTAACCAAGGATCTACATCAGAGTCATCTACAGGACTTCATAGCGTAAACACCCAGGTTCTCCACGCCCCCCAAATTCTAATAAGGTAAGTCTGAGGTGGGCCCAAATCTGTCAGGGATTCCTGGCAGTTCTGAGGAGGACAGTGTGAGGACGAACAGGCCAGCAACGCACAGAGCCCGTGAGGAGCCTGGGCTCCCGAGCTAGGGCCTGGGTTCGAACTCTACCTCTGACAGCCCCATTTCTAGCTGCAGAATCTGGAGCGAGTTCCTTGATCTCTCTGTGCCCTGGTTTTCTCATCTGTAAAACAAGGACAGTAATGGTACATAGTGCACAGACTGTTTATAAAGATTAAACAAAGTAATACTTTAAAGCACTTGGAACAGTGAGTGGCAAGTAAAAAGCACTATTTTAAGTATTTAATAATATATTTTTTAAAGGACCGAGAAGCTTGAGGTCAGAGAAGCCCCTGAAAAAAATGTAACAGCACAACCAGGGACACGGACACCGCTGACCAGGTTTCTTCTGTCCCCCCTGCTGGCATGAGAGTCACATGGATGGGGAGTGAGTGCCGATGACAGGGCACTCACTCCCCATCCAAATTCTGAGCCTAGAAATGAAAGCTCTTTATACTCTGGTCCCTCCGGGCCTGGCCTCTTCACCATGATCTCTCACTATTCCTTTTCACAAACACTACTGCCAAATGTCAGAGAAAGTCTCTACAAATTCAACCAAGAGAACAAGATAACCTCACATTTAATGTTCTTTAAAAGATGGGGAAAATAATGAAGCACAAGTATTCAAAGCTTCTACTCTGTCTCTGCTTTTTCTCAGGATTTTTTTTAAGTGCTGCTGGATTGCTTGTGTGGCCGGGATGAGGTTACAGATGGAGAGGAAAGTTGGAAGAAGCTAAATTGTTGTTGTTGTTTTAAGGTATGAGTTATTAGCAGGGAAGAAGGGTCTGGAAGTTGGAAGAGTGGAAAGGAGGTGGACAGAGACGTCTGGCCTGAGCTGTGGCCTTCGTGAGAAGAGAGACGAGGCAGGGACTCTATGGATTGGGGGGGAGGGGGAGCAAGAGGATGCTGCTGCTGTTTTATTTAATATTCCCTGGGCAGTATCTTCAACAGAGGTCATTAGAGGCCTTACTTTACTTATCAAGTTTATGAGGTTTTGGATTTGTATTTCTTTTATTTATTTATTTATTTATTTTTTTTTTTAAGGTCGGCTCAACACCCAGTGTAGTACCCAATGTGGGGCCTGAACTCACAACCCTGAGATCAAGATCTGAGCTGCTATCAAGAGTCAGACACTTAACTGACTGAGCCACCCAGGTGCCCTGATTTCTATTTCTTACAGATTTGTCACCATGTCAAGTCAGGGCAAGCTGATTCTTAAAAAAAGGCAAGCTGAGGGTTGCCGGAGGAGAGGTGGGGGGTGCTGGGGAAACTGGGGGATGGGCATTAAGGAGGGCGCTTGTAATGAGCACTGTAATATGCAACTGAGGAATCACTGACCTCTACCTCTGAAACTAACAATACACTATATGTTAATTAATTGAATATAAGTAAAAAAAAAAAAAAAGAGTTAACCCTAAAAAAAGGGGTGGGCAAGCAAAAATTCCAAATTCTATTTAAATTACACAGGGTCTTTCCTCTGTGGAGACTTCATAATGGTCTTCTGGCAGAGAAGCACCTTTAAAAATAAAATTAAATCCTAGTACCAAAACAAAAAACAGGAAACAGATCCCAATGAAACAAAACAAGACAAAACTCCAACAAAGAAAGAGTTCTCAAAGGCCTAATTTTTTAAGAATTTGGGCAGCCACTAACTGAACACATGCCTTTCTCTGCTTCGCTCCACTGCCATGTCTCCCACCCCTCCCAGTCCCCAGCCTGGCCCAGCCACTCTGCACATGTGTCGGTGGCCCCAAACCTCGCCCCTATCCCGCACACCCCTCAACCCAGTCTGCTCTTCTGCCTGTATTTTCCCACCATGCTTCCCTCCCCCCGGGGGCACAGGATGTCCTAACATCCCTCTAAGTTGGCCTGGGACCAATCTCACTCCTAGAACTGTGCTCCCACCACAAGGTACAGCAGTGTTGCCTCCACTTGCCTCCTGGGGCTTGAGCAGGCTGCTATCATAAATCTCCAAGGGAGCTATCAGAAAGGAGGAGGACATTTAAGGGTCTATATATATACTAAAAGGTCTAAAGCAGGAGAGATCAAAGCCAAGTTTTTAATTTGATACTCTTGATATTTAATATCAGTAAAGTAAGCCATGGAGTACATTCCTAAGTTTACAAAATCATTTTCATTTTGGTTATGTGACTTTCAAATTAATTCCCCTAAACCTTTAAGATTTAGTACTTAGTTTTTCTAATACTGGCTATTGGTTTTGGCTTTCCAGCATTTGAGTATCTTGTCTATTTGTGGGTTTTTGTAAGGGGAAAATGTCTAACTGCAGAAGCCTGAAGCCCAGACATAATTTCTCTCCCAACTCTCCAGCAACCAGGAGACATGTGACCTAAGCCTGGCCAATCAGATACTCCCCTAATATTCAAAATTGGGCAATAATGAATAAAGACTCAGCTACAGATGCACAGCAGCACTGGGGCATATCCCCAGCAGCAGGGCTAGCAGCTGTGCGGCAAGTCTAGCTGTCCTAACCCAACTTCTTGAGCCGACACAATGACTGTTCTTGGCTGTATGGCCTTCTTCGGTTCCCATCATTGTTCTGGGCTGAGTTCTCCAGTATTCACATGGAGTCTTGTGAACTAAAAATAGCTTCCCATTAAATTCCTTTCCTGTAATGTAAGCAGTTTCTGCTTTAACTTAAGTTATAGTAAGTTTCTGTTGTTTACAACCAAGAACCATTACTGGCACAATACTGGAATTCCATTTTTGACATATTTTGATATTACTGGTCAATGTCTGACCTAACATTCCCCCAAAACATCCATTTTAATTAGATTAACCCCATGGTATTATTTAAGGTAAATAAAGCAGATTGAGTCATAAGTCAGTGAATTCCCATATCGCCCACTTGATCCCCACAGTAATGAACATTGGCTCAGTCACCACCATTCGAACTGCAACTGTCCTTACAAAGACTCTGTTCTAATTGTCAAGCCATTGCTTTATCCAGCCCTTGCCCTACTTTTTCCTGCAGCAGCTGATGCTCTCAGCTCCTCCTCCAATTTTTAGTTCTCATTTTCCCTTGTTTTTTTTTTTTTTCCTCTTTTTGCTATCCTCTCTTCCACCCACATCCCTCATTAAATACTGGGGTTTCTCAGAGGCAAATCTTTTTTCTTCTCTTCACATTTTCATCTAGTTCCATAATTGGAAAAATATGTTAGGCTCAAATCTCTCAAACCCTAACTGAAGATCCATATTTACAAACGCTTACTAAATATTTCCACTGGAACATTCTACAGGTTCTTAAACTATGATTTGTCCTCTTCCTCGGTTTCCGATTTTAATTAACTTCATCCATTTCTATTTAGTTCTCCAAAGAGAAACCTAGAATGATCATGGACTCCTCCATTTTTCTTACCTTCAACACTAAATATGCCCCTTTCTTATTCACAAGAGTAAATCTGTATTAGCTCCTCTCAGATGCCTGTATTCACTCTTTGGTAATCTCCTTCAGTCTCAGGCTTTTAAATATAATCTGCATGCTGATGACTCCCAAATTTATATTTCTAGCCCATCTCACTCCCTTGGCCTTGACTCCTATATCCAACTGCCTGCTCAAAATACTTGGAGCTCTCAAAGTTAAGATATCCAGAACTAAGCTCCTGATATACCTCTCAACTGTGTTTCTCCCACAGCGTTTCCCATCTCAGTGGCAATGTCACTCTTCTCAGACACGCAGCCAAAGACCCTGTAGTATTCTTCTCATACTCATATCCATTCATCTATCAGTGAAACCTATCGATGCTGCTTTCCAAATACATCCAGACCTGAACCATCAGTCCAAGCCACCACCACCGTCTGTGTAGCTACAACAGCCTCCTCAATGGTCTGCTTCTGCTCTTTCTTCCTTCAAGTCTATTCTCATTAGAGCAACTGCAATGATCCTGTTAAAACGTATACTGCAAGTTCCCATGACTTCCCATCTCAGAGTAAAATTAAAATAACCTCAATGGTCTTTAAGGCTGTATATGTTTTGACCCAGCTACTTAATTCTCCAACATCATCTTCCGTGGTTCTTTCCCCTATTTATTCTGCTGCTGCTGCCACAGCTTCCTTTCCTGTTCCTCACTCACACCAAGCATATTCTTGCTTCACGACCTTTGTACCTGCTGCTCCCCCTGGGATACGAGCACGGAGTCTGCTTGTCACTCTTGCTCTGCTCCTCCTCTCTCTCTGTCTCTCTCTCAAATAAAATATTTTAAAAAAGAAAAAGTTCAGAGTACCTAACTGGAAAATATGCTCATCAGAAACAATAACATGGAGAAAAAAAAAAAAAAGTATGAGAAGCACAACTGAAGGATATCACACTAATTGTAAATCACTTACTCTCTTCATCAAAGTTCAGCTGTTAAAGAGATGCCCCTAAGAAACAGAGCCATCATTTTAAACAGAGACACCGCCCACCACCTACCTTTGGAAACACTCAGAAGAATGTAACAAGAATTTAAGCTGCTTCATCAAAAATCTGCAAGAACTGATGAATGAATTCAGTAAAGTCACAGGACACAAAATCGTACAGAAATCTGTTGCATTTCTATACACTAATACTGAAGTAGCAGAAAGGGAAATTAAGAAAATAATCCATTTACAACCACACCAAAGGTATTAAGATACCTAGGAATAAGCCTAACCAAAGAGCTGAAAGACCTGTGCTCTGAAAACTACAGAACACTTACGAAAGAAACTGAGAGGACACAAAGAAATGGAAAGACATCTCACAGATGGGAAGAAAAAATTACTGTTAAAATGTCTGTACGACCCAAAGCAATCTACACATTTAATGCAATCCCTATCAAAACACCAACAGCTTTTTTCACAGAACCAGAACAAGGGCATCTGGGTGGTTCAGTTTAAGTGTCTGCCTTCGATCCAGCTCATAATCCTGGGCTTCTGTGATGGAGCCTGACGTCAGGCTCCTTGCTCAATGAGGAGCCTGCTTCTCCCTCTCCCTCTCCTGCTGCTTGTGCTCTCTCTCTCTAATAAATTAAATCTTTCAAAAAAGATGATTAAAAAAATAAAAATAAAAAAAAAGAACTAGAACAAATAACCCTAATGTGTGTATGGAACCACGAAAGACCCTGGACAGCCAAAGCAATCTTGAAGAAGAAAAGCGAAGCTGGAGGCATCATGATTCCAGACTTGAAGTGATATTACAAAGCTGCAGTAACCAGAACAATATGGCACTGGCACAAAAATAGACACACAGATCAATGAACAGAAAAGAAAACCTAGAAATGAACCCTCAATTATATGGTCAATTAATCTTCAATATGGCAGGAAAGAATATCCAATGGAGAAAACAAATGGTTTTGGGGGAACTGGACAGCAGTTGCGAAAGAATGAGGAAGAATGAAACCAGATCCCTTTCTTAGATCATACCCCAAAAATAAATTCAAAATGGATTAAAGACCTAAATGTGAGACCTGAAACCATAAGTATTCTAGAAGAGAACACAAGCAGTAATTTCTCTGACACCAGCTGAAGCAACTTTCCTGATCTGTCTCTGGAGTAAAGGGAAATAAAAGCAAAAATAAACTACTGAGGGATGCCTGGGTGGCTCAGTTGGTTAAGCGGCTGCCTTCGGCTCAGGTCATGATCCCAGCGTCCTAGGATCGAGTCCCACATCGGGCTCCTTGCTCGGCGGGGAGCCTGCTTCTCCCTCTGCCTCTGCTGCCACTCTGCCTGCCTGTGCTCGCTCGTGCTCTCTCCCTCTCTCTCTGGCAAATAAATAAATAAAATCTTTAAAAAAAATAAACTACTGAGACTATATCAAAATACAATGCCTCAGTGAAGGAAACAACCAGTAAAACTAAAAGGCAACATATGGAAAGGGAGAAGATATTCGCAAATGACATATCTGATAAAGGGTTAGTTAGCACCCAAAATATATAAAGAGCTTATAAAACTCAACACCCCAAAACTGAAAAATCCAATTAAAAAACAGGCAGGACATATGAACAGATACTTCTCCAAAGAAGACATCCAGATGGCCAGCAGACACATGAAAAGATGCTCCACATCACTCGGCCTCAGGGAAATACAAATCAAAACCACAATGAGATAGCACCTCACACCTGTCAGAATGGCTGGAATCAGCACCACAAGAAACAACAGGTGTTGGCGAGGATGTGGAGAAAAAGAAACACTCGTGCACTGTTGGTGGGAATGCAAACTGGTGCAGCCACTGTGGAAAACAACATGGAGGTTCCTCGAAAAGTTAAAAACAGAACTACCTTATGATCCAGCAATCACACTAGTGGGTCTTAACCCAAAGAACACCAGAACATCAATTCAAAGGGATACATGCACCTTTATGTTTGTAGCAGAATTACCTGTAACAGCCAAGACATGGAAGCAGCCCGAGTGTCCATCGACTGATAGATGGATAAAGATGTGGTGTATGTATTATTCTGCCATGAAAAAGAATGAAATCTTTCTATTTACAACAACATGGATGCAACTAGAGAGAGTGATGCTAAGTGAAGTCAGTCAGAGAGAGACAAATGCCATATGATTTCATCGCCTGTGGAATTTTAAGAAACCAAACAAGCAAAGGAAAAAAAATGAGAGAGAGACATCAAGAAACAGACTCATAGGGAACAAACTGATGGTCACCGGAGGGGAAGGCTGGGGAGGACGGGTGCGACAGGCGATGGAGACTGAGGAGGACACTTGCTGTGATGAGCAGCGGTGATGTACGCAAGGGCTGGATCACTGTATCGCACACCCGAAACTGTAATAATGCTGTATGTTAACGACGCCAGAATTACAATAAAACTTGAAAAAAGAAAAACAATCTAAGCTGGAGTTCATTCTCCAGGGTGAGGTCTGCCAGCGCAGATATGAGTAATTAATGGTGGAGCTGGAGGAAACGAGATGTGTTCAGCCCTGCCCTGGAATGGCAGGTCACGCACAAGTGTTCTCATTAGCAATGCGAGGCCTGCGGCAAGAGTAAGAGAATGCTCCTTATTTTAGAGGAGTATGTAGGGGGAGGGAGATTTCTTTTTCTAAGTTTTAGATCTTTGCTCTTACAGGAATTTCCTTCTATTAGGAAATATGGCTACAGATAGACTCTTCACACGTTATCAAATGGTTCTGCACTCTAACTTCACAGAAGATCATGGAAAATCCACCTACCAACACAGAGCTCAGAAGACATGGCGGATGACAATCTAGACAAAATGGCTGACTGGAGTATTAGGCTAATTATGAGGAGGAGTGATAAACTGAAAAGGGAAATAAATGCCTATTAATTAGGAAAACAAATAGGTACTATTAAAAAAAAAACCCACCAAGGAAAGTGTCTAGGAAATGAATATTAGATAACAAAAGGAGGTAAAGATACTCACCTGCCTAACCCTAACCCTCTCTTTCAACATTCTCACAATTATTGAGCAAAGATACTAAACTACTGCAAAAAGGTTAAATAAATAAAACAACCCAAAGCAATCTAAAATTTCCCTGAAGTTTTTTTCTATTTTCCAACTCTTTATTTGTGATATATTTGCTATATTTGTGACATTCAAAAAGCATATAAATACAGAATATATATTTAACTAAGAGGCAGTGGCTAATAAAGTGAAAATCTGGGCCCAATGTCCTTCTTCAACTGTACAATCTCCCAAACTCTAATAAACTCTAATTTTTCCTTTTCTTTCCCACCACATTCTTTCACAGATACTCAACTTTACAGTGAGGTTCCCGGAGTCTGGAATGCCCTTGCTCTTTATTATTCTGTGTGACAGAATATCTATTCACCTTGTATAACTCAGCTCACATTTTCATCTTTGAAGGCTTTATGATCATCTCCCTCCCATCCCTAAAATCTCAGGTTTGGTCTAGTTTTATGTAGGAGATTCTCTTGAAGGTCTGCTGTTACATTCCAAAAGTCAAGCAAAATATGACAGAAATTATATTGAGCAAAGGCACAGAGTCACGGGACAGGAAGAACCCTTACAGATCAGGGAGTCTATGCTCTCATTTAAAAAAACTGAGCCCAGCTAGGATTTAGACCCAGCTCTATCAACAACAATTTTATCCCAACATACCAACAACAACCAAATCAAAATAAGTGTTTCTGAAATCACCAAGGAAAAAGACACTGAGATCTTCTAAGTGGAAAATACAATTCACTCATGAAAAGCTGTTTATCAAACTGCTAAGACTACTGGAATCTGTCTGCTACATGGGTGGGTTTCTGGGATGTCCCTAAATAAGAGGAAATCAAGAGCCATCCACAACTTCTCAAACATACTTATCTATCAGGTCCCATTTATCTATAATGTAAAATTTCTGGTCTGTCCCTGTGTACATCTGGTTTTTCTTTGTGTGTGATCAGGAAGCAGGTGCTACCTTTAACATCACTCTGAGTCACATAAGATCAGGATGCTAAAGATACTGGGGAGAAAATGGTCATCAGAGATAATCTTTATCGCCTCTAATTTATACAAATGACAGGTAATTATATGAAAGTAACAACTACTGATGATTGTAAATGAAGGTAAACTGAAGTAATTTCACATGAACACAGAGAATTATTTCAATATTATTGATAAGATCCCAAAATGCATTTGCATAAATAATTCTAACATGGGCACATACTAAAGTGCTCAAGTCAAAATAAATATAGGCAGCCTTACATACATATTAGTAATTATTCTTACATGTTTTAAGACATGAGTCAGGGAAACTGTCCTATAAATCCCTGAATCTATTATTTATGTCTACAGCTCCCAGGATACACCTTTTCCTGAAGAGAATCAAGAATCATTAAAATGGGATGAAATACATGTATGACTCTACTATGGGCAGAAAATCAAAGAATGATCGAAGTATGATCTGACAACTCTCAGAATATAAAACATAAAAATCTCACCAACATCAAATAGTAAGGTAAAATTCCTGGAGAGTAGTTTTAGACCACCAAACTTCAGGTTGAGTATATAACTTAGCTGTTTAAAATGATCCAAGAGCAAGTTCAAATCCAGAAACAAAAAAGAGCTGCTGTCTGCTACCCACATGAGCACTGTCAGACTCTGAATATAAAACCAATTTATGGCTCACCTAAAACATACTTAAGTATACCAGGGAGGGTGGGGGAGTTGAGACTGAAGAATACGTCTTAGTCATTCAAGACTAAGTGGCTTTAAAAACTACAGAAGTACATACATATAATTCATATGCATGATAAACAGGAAAACTTGTTTTATAGTTGGTAAGGGTAATGTTTGTTTTATTAATAAAGGACAGAATGGGGCACCTGGCTGGTTCAGTCAGTAGAGCATGTGACTCTTGATCTTGGGGTTGTGATTTCAAGCCCCACGACGGGTGTAGAGTTTACTTAATTAAAAAATGTATATGACAGAATAATGTATGAATAGTTGACATAGTGCTCTGTCTATTGTAATTTTGTACTAAACAGTGTATCATTGTTACTAAGATTACACAGCAAAAGTATTCCCAAACATAAGTTAGTAAATGCATTAATACTGTGATCCCAAAAACATGTATAGAAATGGTTTCATATATGCTTGAACAAGATAAGAGATCAGAAAATCCTCAGGATATGTTAGTCAATGGATCAGTACAATTTTATGCTTTAATAAGGTCATCATGCCTCTTGAAATTACTGAGAAGAGATCAAGATTATATCTAAGAAAATAAATTGGCCATTAATCTCACAGTGTAGCTAAAAATTTCAGAGGAAATTTAGGCTAGAAATTATTGAAGTTTCAAGCAGAATGAATAAGTTAAAAGATATCCCAGCATTAGTTCATTAAAAGGAACATCAATCTGTCTCTTATATAAACATGTTTAAATTAATTTAAGAGACCAACACAGGGACGCCTGGGTGACTCAGTCAGTTAAGCGACTGCCTTTGGCTCAGGTCATGATCCCAGGGTCCTGGGATCAAGCCCCGCACCGGGCTCCCTGCTCAGTGGGGAACCTGCTTCTCCCTCTCCCACTCCTTGCTCGTGTTCCCTCTCTCACCGTCTCTCTGTCAAATAAATAGTCTCTTAAAAAAAAAAGAGAGAGAGAGAGACCAACAGAGCACTACTGTGAATAATACTAAAAATTTCAAATTTATTTTCTAGGCATATTTTTTTTTTAAAGATTTCGTTTACTTATTAGAGAGCAAGAGACACACACACACAAGCAGGGGAGGGAGGGAGCAGACTCCCCGCTGAGCAGGGAGCCTGATGCGGGGCTCGATCCCAGGACCCCGGGATCAAGACCCAAGGCAAAGGCAGACACTCAACCGACTGAGTCACCCAGGTGCCCCTAGGCAGAATCTTAAAATTTAAGTTCTAGGCAGAACTTTTAAATTAAATCTTTTTGAGTAAATTTAAATGGTTTCTGAAGTAGGAATGGAAGAGTTAAAAGGAATGAGTAGTATTTTTTTCAGATTAGGATAATTCCCAGAGCCTTTGTTTTTATCAAAGCTTTCATTTTTCAATTTTGAAATGTCATTCAATTTTCAAATGTTTAAATCTCCTTAGGGAGCTGAAGACTGTTTTGCGAAACATTTTTACAGAATAAGCATATCCCATGTAATCCACAGATTTAAGTCTCAATGTATGTACTTGCAAAACAAAAAATTAGCACATACTATAGAACTAAGAAGATATTCTTTTATTTTATTTTAAAGATTTTATTTATTTATGTATTTGTGAGAGAGAGAGAGCACAAGCAGGCAGAGGCAGAGAGAGAAGCAGGCTCCCCACTGAGCAAGGAGCCCGATGTGGGACTTGATTCTAGGACCCTGGGATCATGACCTGAGCTGAAGGCAGTGGCTTAACCAACTGAGCCACCCAGGCATCCCAAGGAGATATTCTTTTAATAAGCTACATTTGCTTGCTTTATTTTTTAAAGATTTATTTAACTTTATATTAGAGAGAGAGAGAAGGAGCATGAGTGGAGGGAGAGAGAATCTCAAGCAGACTCTGCACTAAGCACAGAGTGAACATGGGGCTGGATCTCACAACCCTGAGATCATGACATGAGCCTAAACCAAAAGTTAGATGTTTAACCGACTATGCCACCCAGGCGTCCCTATGTTTGCCTGTTTTAATCAAGCTATTCTGATTCATTTGTTGTTGCCAATAATACTCTTTATCTTCTTTCTAAAAGTTTAAACATCATCAAGATAAAAAGCTTTCAAAACGGTGGACAAAACCAAAAACAACTGACAGAATGGGAGAAGATATTTGCAAATGTCTTATCAGATAAAGGGCTAGTATCCAAATCTATAAAATAACTTATCAAACTCAGCACCCAAAGAACAAATAATCTAGTCAAGGAATGGGCAGAAGACACAGACAGACGTTTCTGCAAACAAGACCTCCAAACAGCCAAAAGGCACATGAAAAAGTGCTCAACATCACTTGGCATCAGGGAAATACAAATCAAAACCACAGTGAGATACACCTCACACCAGTCAGAATGGCTAAAATTAACAAGTCAGGAAATGGCAGATGTTGGCGAGGATGCGGAGAAAGGGGAACCCTCCTACATTGTTGGTGGGAATGCAGAGTGGTGTGGCCACTCTGGAAAACAGCATGGAGGCTCCTCAAAGAGTTGAAAATAGAGCTACCCTATGACCCAGCAATCGCACTACTGGGTATTTACCCTAAAGATACAAATGCAGTGATCCAAAGGGGCACCTGTACCCCAATGTTCATAGCAGCAATGTCCACAATAGCCAAACTATGGAAAGAGCCCAGATGTCCATCAACAGATGAATGGATAAAGAAGATGTGGCATACACACACACACACACACACACACACACACACACACACACACACACA